>ML851728.1:11671-37837 GCA_009831015.1 Picea engelmannii
TACATGAGTCTCATCTATGTTATTTGATTTGTGTTTTATCTCTAACCCTATAATAGATCAGTAGCGTGCATGCATAGTCTTGTCTTGATTGCAGAGAAGCTTTTGGAAGGAGCAGCAGCAGCAAGGGGATAAGAAGCTCAACGAAGGATCTACTTCAACCGTCGGAAAAAGGTTGGTTTATTCTTCTCTTGTGTGCATGTGAAAAAAGGGGTTTCAGATTCGGGTAGAAGGTCAAAAGTAGCTTAGGAAGGGTCATGATCTTCATGCGAGTTTAGAACCCTAGCTTGCTAGTCCGTAGGGTAGAATACCCCACAACATCGAGTGGGCATAAATATGTAGCAAGTTGATCCAGCTTTTAAAGTTATGTTTTTACTTTCTTTCAGAAGTCCTTTTGTATGGTTTTCATCGGGGACATCTAAGTTTGAATTTGGTCCAAACTTCCTCAGGGATTTTTGTAAAGAGAATGATTCTTTTGATTTCTTGGAATGAAATAAGCAATTTCTATTCTGTCTCATCTGTGTTGAATTGTGACTTGGTATTTTTTCTTTTGTCTCCACGTTTACTTTTGTATCTGTATATTAAAAAAATTATATAAAATGTTGAATTTTTCAGCAATCTTTTATTTATAAAAAAATCATCCTAATCCCTTGTAACTAATACCTGTGGATTAGGACAAATTTTGAGGCTATAAAAATAGGGTGATATTCCCTTCTATATTTCCTTATCCTAGCAAGATCTAAAAATGCTTGAGTAAGATTATTTCATATATTTTCCTCAATAGTGTTGAGGTTGAACAATTGAAGAATCCATCGATCAGGAGACATTGATGTATTCCCAACTGTCGATGGCAAGAGAACCTACCACTAATGACTAGAGACCTCTAGGAACTCATAGGACTCTAGGTCTCATTTCTAGAATAGATGGGCTGAAGTCGATGGAAGGAGACCCGCTGAAAGGAGAGAATTAAGGTATCTCTTATCATTCAACACAAGGTATAAATAAAGAGCTTGATGATTTGGAGGAACTCAAATGAAGAAAATTTTCACAAACCAATGACCCTATGCATCTTCTGCATGCACCAGATGAAATTAGTGCACGAAAAATACCCTCTGAATAACAATGAATGAGGAAAACTGCCAACAAAGGTGAGGAAACCACCAATAAGGCTGATGGAATCCAAGACACTACACGAATCCCACATGTGTGAATAGATTTATTTCCATCGAACACAAGGGAAACCCCCTAACCAATGACCAATGAGGATATGTCAACTATTGGGTTCAAGGTTACCTACCCATAAGGAAAGTAGGACTAGGGTGTACAGTAGGACTTACAACTTCATGTAACTCTGAGACATATTGAGGATATGGTCGACATGCAAAGTCAAGAGTTTTGAGAAATGGACGACATAGGATGATGGACATCATTTGAACAAGAGCATGAGACATATGGATGAATCTGGTAGCATAGACTCAATGATAAAACTTTGTGATGCATGAGGAACCAATCAAACTCTCCCTAGGGAATGGAAGATTAACCATTTAGAGGAGTAAACTCTAAGTAACAATCTCATCTTCCTAAGGTCATGTTAAACCCAAACTTTGGATGACAAGTGGACTCAAAATTTTGTGCTCTATTCAAAGATGACACAACTGCTTCCAACATGACATAATATCCTTTTCCCACCCGTCTTATTTTTTTTCATAGCCAAGTGAATGCTACGATACAGAGGAGGAAACGAGTGTTGCGAGTAAGCAACTAGTTCCTACATTGGAACATACCTATTCTCAATGCAAGGAGGTGCATGAAGGTTATGGACACTAGGGGGAATGTTTCCTCATAGTGTACAGGATGCCAAGTTGCAAAGGATATGAACAAGGATCTACTTAGTTGATGATAGGAACTGCTGAGATAATAGGATTATAATGTGAAAGAGAGAGCCAAAAATAGGCTCAATACTGCAAGCAAGACAATGAGATGCAATTACAACTTAACTCCAAAGAATGCTCTTTTTCGTAAATTTAGTCCCCTAGGCCCGAAAAAGTATAAAAGAATACCCAGGAAAAATCTTCTAGCCACTAGTGACTAGAGTGTTCCTTTTTCAAAATTATTCTAATTGGTCCGAAAAAGGGTTAAACTTACACCAAATAGATGTCCTTTAAAATCCAATTAACGAGTGTGAAAGAGACAAGTTCACTCAACAATCTTTTTCTCCTTTTGAGAGAGTCGAAAAAGAGCTTAAATAAGACTTGAGTATGTTTTCTAAGAAAAATATCATGGGGGAGGCCAGGGCTCCCATGAAGGACTTATTTCGAAAGAAAGCAACTCACATATAACTTAAGCAATCTTTGGAAAACCCAAATCTTTCCAAGTCTAGGAGGATAATACTTGCATAGGTTAACTGATCTAAAATATTTTGAAGAATGTCCCTTATCTGGAAGGGTGTAGAAGAAGGAAGTCGAGGCTCTACAAGATCATTCCAATAAAAAGAAACCACCCTAGGACTTGGAGGGAGCGTACTCGGAGAGAGTGGAATGATCCCTTCTTCATAAGGTATAGGACTAGAAATGCTAAGGACATGGTCTAAACATGCATCACCCTCCAAAATAAGAGTGGGATTGATCGAATATTGCATCTACAATGTCACTTCCTTAGACTTGTCACTCTCTAAGAGAAGAGTGGGATAGACCAAATATTTCATCGACACGACCACTTATACAACCGTTGGTTGAATAGGATATGAGACAACAAGGTCGAGAGACACATCACCCCAAAAAATAGGAGTGGTGTTTGTTAGAATATAGAAGAATGTGTGCTCGTTTTACCATTGACAATACCCTTGTCACCCAACCACAGGTCGAAGCCACCCTCTTAGCACCTTAACCTTGATTGAGAACTACTCTGGAAGCAAACCCTAGGCTAGATAGCCAAACAAGGTGTAGCACAACTTCCTCCAAGGATAGCGCACCACAAATAGCTGATCAGATAGTCCAAACCCTAGCCAAGAGATAGTCCAAGCCAATACTGAAAACTACTTGTTGTTGCAGCTGCACCTACAACCCTCCTCCACATGTGTGCACCAAACTGGGAACTACAATGCACACCAGTTGCTCTCTACAATTCTAAGATGTGTCAAATGAGAACTGGCGCCTTGTATTTATAGTGGTTCTACCAGATTTGTTGGGGCTGACTTCTCCTTCTGGATATGTGTCTGTTTAGTATATTATTATTATTTATGGCCGACTTCTTCTCTTGGCGGATAATAACCTAATACAAATTATCTTCTTGATCCGACAAGACTTCTAGGGTTATTAGCCAACTCATTAGGGTTTTCTCTTGCTTTCTAGAGTCTTCTATTCTCGTCAGGTTTACATGTGGAGGTAAATACCTCCTGCAGAAACCATAATATTAACACTCCCTCCTAGCTAGGGAGGTATTACAAGTAATGGTCTTGAGCACAAAAACATATCATTTACCCGGTAGCATCAATATAGTCATCTATACTATCTCATGACTAGATCATGAGCATCACCATCACCATCATCTGCATCATCTCTTGAAACCATACTTCATCTGACTAATTAGACATGATGCTGGATAAGTCACTCACACCATAGAGTGATACAAGAGCCATTCTTATAATCTATAAGAGTAAATGCTCTGAACCATTTTCCGTCTGGAAAAATCTCTGTTTATTATTCATCTGGATGATGATTATCTTCAATAAACTGTCAATAGTATTCAAGGAAATTAGAACAAAAATAGAACATAATTGTGTCTATCCATAGTAGTACATAACTACAATTCATTGGTACACTACCACACCAAGTAACACACAAGTACTTGATCAACAACATATAGTCACGAATAATGGAACATATCCACCACAGTAGTCTTCATCTACTATCATACAGTCATCATAACAAACATCTGATAGCAACCTTGACGCAGCACGCGCTCGCAAGCACGTCCGCTCACAGGATCTTTTCTTTCCTTGGCCTGAAGAACACTAATCGGTCCTTCTATTTCCCTATCGGGAAAATCTGCACCCACAGAACTCTTTGCGCAATCCCTCTCTCTTTACTTATCGGGGAATCGGACTTCGTGACTTCGCGAGGTCAGTGGTCGAGCGCTGGTGTTTCGAATCCCTGAGACCCAATGCAAGTCAACGCTGACCCTTCCTTTGCCCTGTTGAGACTTCTCCTATTGCGATTTCAGCACTCGCGGTGTCGAGCAACTCGATTCTCCAACTCCCGAGTCCCGATGCGCCGAAACTCTGACACATGTGCGAATTGACTATTCAATTGCCGCTTCACTCCATTGGCATTTTGGAGTTCAAGGTATCGCAAATCCTAATGCAGTGAGTTCGGGACTTCTCGCCATGAAACTCTGATGACTCGTGCCACCTGTCCTCCACCAACTCCTGTGGCCCCACACTATGATAGTACTCGTCAGGATATCGCGTATCACAATATTATGATTCCCGTTGCAAGAATTTGGAGTTTCAATCCATGAAACCCCAATCCATGATATACGTGTAGATACAACGATCCTCGTGGTCTTGATCAATGGCTCTGCCCCTCCTGAGCTTTAAGCCTCCAGAGAATACTCCGTCATATCTCCCCTGCACCTCTGCAAGATATAACGGCCCTCGGATTATCGTGAATTCTCCTCGGAGAATACCGACTGTCCGTTTCTTCTTTGATGATTCCTACAAATGACTAAGTGTTCCTCCGTGGAACTCATCCACCTGCAGTGAAAAACTTATGATGCCTGCTTAAACCCTTCACGCACAACTTCTCTTCAGCTGTTCTTCAACAAATTCGAAGGCTCTATCCTTCCTGAGCTTTTCCCATGACCTTCAAGTCCTTCAGAAAACTCTTGCACACCCACCTTGTGGCAAACCTTCAACCACATCTAAGTGTTGAAGTTCCTCGACTCTACGCACACTTGCAGCAGCAGTCCCTCAATGCCTTTCTCAGTTTTTCAACCCTGAAGCTTCACTTGGCCTGTGCACTCCTTGCATGGCTCCTGTGCCCAACTGCACTTCTGGGATGAATGAGAACAAAAGATATCTCTATCTGAACCCTCTGTCAACGCACTCCTTGCGGACACTTCAACTGCACTCCTTGCAGGAATTCTCCGACTCAAATAGAGAAACAATTGAAACTCATTCCTTCTTCCTCTCAGACATCAATTCAAACATGGAATCATATACACAGCACACAAAAGCAAATGTATAACTAGAAGTAAACATTCATGAGAATATCAACATCAATACACAGAGAACAACACAAAACCATGAATTTGAATCAAACTCTTCTATTAATTCAAATATCTGAACATGGGTGTTCTTACACAACTCTCTACATGCTCTGGCTCTAATGATTCGATAATGTTACAATACACAATGAGGGTGTCTATATCCCGTTTCCCTCTTGCGCTCTAAAGTTGTCTAGTCTAAAATTAAATTTCTATCTACCTGCATTAACTACCTTAAATGTCGTCTATCTACTAAGGATGAGAGCAATCCGCTCAAGGTCCATTACAATATACAAGTGCGCTTCATTAAATTTCTACATTTAAGATTACGCAACAATTCCAACGTGTTTTCAAAATTTGTGTTGCCACTCGTCCAACTATCTCTTGCCTTCCACGCTGGCTCGCTTGATGTTGGTGATGCTCCTGCATCATACTCTCTCGCTTGAAAAATTTCATGGGCTCCTGTCCATGAGATTCCACATGGTCTGTCCATGCTTCTGTATTTCTGTTTCACTCTCCCAGCTGACATCTTCAACTGGATGGTTCTTCCATTTGACCAGATACTCGAAGTATTGCTTTCGCCTGGTCCTTTTGCTCACTCTCTTGTCCAGTATGCACTCCATCTGTGGCTTGTTTGCAACTGGAATATATTTCGTCCACTGGATCACTGGATGCTCACCTCCAGTCCTTGTTTCTCCAGCTCTATATGGGAACAAATCCGAGATATTGAATATCGGAGAAATTCCGATCCCATCGGGTAATTCAATCTCATAAGCATTGTCCCCAAATTTCTTCAAGACCTTACATGGCCCGATTTTCTTCATTTTCAGCTTATTATATGTCCCTCTCGAGAACCTTTCTTTTCTCGAATGTGCCAGAACCAGATCACCAACCTCAAATTGAAGTTGTCTTCTATGCTGATCGGCTCTGAATTTATACTCCTAACTTGAATCCAGCAGTCGCTGCTTCAGTTTGCTGTGAAGTTCCTTCATCGCCTCTGCGAACTCTTCTGCACTAGCACTCCTAGTCGCAGTCTGTTCTGAATCCCTGAGTTCAGAAATTCCTTTCGGCTGCATCCCATAGATAACCTGAAATGGACTTTTCCCTGTACTCCGATTCACTGAGTCGTTGTATGCAAACTCTGCCTGTGGTAATATGTGATCCCACTGGCTGTGGTGCTCTGTCACCAAGCTTCTTAGCAAGTCTCCCAAACTTCTATTCACCACTTCTATCTATCCATCCGTTTGAGGATGATATGATGAACTAAAAAACAAATTAGTTCCCAGCTTCTTCCATCAGGTCCTCCAAAAATTCCCTATGAATTTTGTGTCTCTATCCGAAACTATGCTTCTCGGCAACCCATGAAGTCGAATGACCTCTTTGAAAAACAGGTTCGCAATGTGAGTCGCATCACTAGTCTTCTGACATGGAATGAAGTGTGCCATTTTGGAAAATCTATCCACTACCACAAAGATTGAATCAACACCTCTTTGTGTCCTTGGAAACCCAAATACAAAATCCTTGCTAATCGCATCCCATGGCCTCTCTGGTATGGGCAATGGTTGATAGAATCCCACATTTTTCTTCCTCCCCTTGGAATGCTGGAAAATTCTACATCTGTCTACGAACCTCTTGACATATGCTCACATTCCCGGCCAAAAATATGACTCATTCAACTTTGCAAATGTTTTGTCATGACCAAAATGTCCTGCCAATCCTCCGCTGTGTTTCTCCTTTAACAAGTTCTCCCTCATGGAGAATTTTGGAATACACAGTTGATTACCTTTGAACAGTAATCCTTCCTAGATCATGTATTCTGTCCATGGGCTCCTATCTCTGAGAATTGGATTCTCAGATGTTTCATATGCTTCTCCAAAATCTGGATCATCTGCGTACATATTCCTGAGATCATCAAAACCCAATGTTTTGACTCTGAACTCCTGCAACAGCAAACACTTCCTGCTCAAAGCATCAACAACTTTGTTAGCAGTACCAGAAATATGCTTTATCACAAAAGTGAAATTCTACATATACTCAACCCATTTGACATGTTTCTGATTCAACTTTTCCTGTTGAGTCACAAACTGCAGTGCATGATTGTCACTATACAATACAAATTCTTTCGGGATCAAGTAATGCCTCCATTTCTTCAATGCCTGCACGATATCATATAACTCCTTGTCATAAGTGGAGTACTTCAATTTCACTTCATTCAGCTTCTTGCTGAAGTACGCTATCGGTCTGTCTTCTTGACTTAAGACTGCCCCGATTGCAAACCCAATTTCATCGCATTTCACCTGAAATGTCTTTTGGAAATCCGGCAACACCAACATTGGTTGTTCCGTAATCTTCCTCTTCAATAGATTAAAACTCTTCTCAGCCTCTGTTGTCCAGTGAAAAGACTTATGCCGCTTCTTCACTGTATCCATCATCGCTGCACTAATTCCACTGAAATTCCTGATGAACTTTTTGTAGAAACTAGCCAAACCATGAAAACTTCTCACCTCAAATATGTTCTTCGGTGATGGCCAATTCTTAATCACTTCCACCTTATCCGGATCCATCCTCAACTCATTTTCTGAAATAACAAACCCCAAGTAAATGAGTTATGTCTTCATGAATGAGGACTTCTTCATATTAATCAACAACTTCTCCTGCTGTGGTTTATGCATCACTGTAGCCAAATGCTTCAGATGCTCTTCCACTGTCTTACTGTAAACCAGTATGTCATCCAAATACACAATGACAAATTTTCCGATGAACTCCCTCAGGAATTCGTTCATCAACCTCATGAAGGTACTTGGCGCATTTGTTAAGCCAAATGACATAACAAGCCATTCATACAACCCTTCATTGGTTTTGAATGTTGTCTTCCATACATCGCCTTCTCTCATGCAAATCTGGTGATATCTGCTTTTCAAATCAATCTTTGAAAAGTATCTTGCTCCGCTCAAGCAATCCATTAGATCATCCATCCTCGGCAATGGAAATATGTACCTGATGGTTATTTTATTAATTTCCCCTGAGTCATTACACATCCTCCAACCTCTGTCTTTCTTCGGACTGAGTATTTTTGGAACAACACATGGACTCAAGCTTTCTCTGACCAAACCTTTGTCCAACAAATCCTGGACTTGCCTTTTAACCTCTTCATTCTCCTACGATGTCAACCTGTACGCGGCTTTATTTGTAAAACTGGATCCTAGTATGAGATCAATATGATGACTCACACTCCTGATCGGTGGCAACGAACGAGGTAATTCGTCCACTATGATGTCAACGAACTCTCCCAGCAGTTCCTGAACTTCCTTCGGTAAATCATCCACTCTTGTGCTAGTTAGAATAATCTTTGGCTTTCTGACCACAATGAACTATGGATCCTCCTTCTTCTTAACCCCTGTAAGAAGTTCCTTCCCACTCATGAGAAGTACTGTGTTGCTTACTTCCGGTTTCACCTCCTTATCCTTTATCAGAAGCAACATGTGTGTCCTCCCATTCTTCTCTAGGGTATATGTGTTCATTCACCCATCATGAATCACATTCCTGTCATATTTCCATGGTCTACCCAGCAATAGATGACAAACATCCATGGGAATAACATCACACAATATCTTATCATTATATCCTCCTATCTTAAATTCAACCAAACATTGTTTAGTAACAGTTACCTGGTGTCCTTTCTGTAGCCACAAAACTCTGTATGGGCTTGGATGATTAGTCGTCTCCAGCTCCAGCTTCTCTACCATCTCTGTAGATATGAGATTATCCATGCTACCACTATCTACAATGACCTTGCATACCCTGTCCTTGGTCTTGCAAGCAGTCCTGAAAAGTTTGGTCCTTTGGACTAAACTTTCCACCTCCTTCTCAAGTGTCAAAAGGACTTTTCGCATCATCAACGATCTTCCACCTTCAGCGTCTTCTGCCTCAACATCCCACCTCTGTGCTTAGGTGATGTGAGCTTCTCTAATGTCCTTCTTTTTATCTGGACACTTGTAAGACTTGTGCCCATTTTTCCCGCATGTGAAGCAAGTGATTACTCCACCTCTTCCTCTTCCTCTACCTCTAGTACAAGGAAAAGTGTTGTTATCAGCATAATCTCCTCTTTTCTCATTATGCTGTCCTCTCTGTTCTGCATATGGCTGCCCTCGCTGTGAGGTTCCACCTCTCTCTATGCGAGTCTTAGGTTTCTTCCAGTCTTACTTGGGCTTCTGATATTTGTCCTGGGCAACGGATTTGCCTCTGGGATGACTTCTGCCTCAGCCCCTCTAACTTTGTTTTTGGCTCAGCTTCTCCTCAGCTTTCAGAGCCATCTGATAAGCATCTTCCACAATTCAGATAGTTACCATGCTCATCTCATCCTAGATATCATATCTCAGGCCATTCATATATCTAGAAACCTTCTCATCATCGCTCTCCCGATGACCTGCTCTGATGTTCAGTTTGTAGAATTCCTCATTGTATTCTTTCACTGTCATCAACTTCTGTCTCAGGTTCTGCATCCTCCTGAACAGAGTAATTTGATAATCCCTGGGGATGAATTTCGCCTTCATCTTCGCGATCATCCTGTCCCAGCTCTTGATCTTCTGCTTGCCCTTGCAGCACCTATCAGCTTGCAGTTCATCCCACCACAATGTTGCATGTCCTTTCAAGCATGTGACAACATGCTTGACCTTCTTGTCCTCTTCAACATCTTCATAGTCGAAGTATGTATCCAGAGCTCTAATCCAATCTAGAAGCTCTTCTGGATCCAAGTTTCCCTCGTAAATTGGAATGTCCATCTTTTCTCTTGCACCCAATCTGGCAATAGCTCTGATCAAATGTTCATTTGATGCATCTTCGGTTGCAACTTCTTCTTCACGTTCAGCCTCAACTTCTCTTTCAGAATCACTCAGATCCCCCGCACTGGCTGTGCGTCTTTGCGCTATCTCCATGTCTTCGAGTCTTGCTCGTAGATCATGCATCGTCTCTCCATGACTGGATCTGTTACCTGCCTGCCTCTTCTTCTCTGCACCTCCCTATCCTCTAGATCGGGTGATTGCCTATCCCTTCTCGGTGGCATGGTGAATTCTCTTTCCCTTCTCTGCTACAGAAAGCAAAGAACTTTCCTTGCTCTGATACCAAACTAACGCAACACACGCTCACAAGCACATCCGCTCACAAGATCTTTTCTTTCCTCGGCCCAAAGAACACTAATCGATCCTTCTATTTCCCTATCAGGAAAATCTGCACCCATAGAACTCTTTGCGTGATCCCCCTCTCTTTACTTATCGAGGAATCGGACTTCACGACTTCGCGAGGTCAGTGGTCGAGCGCTGGTGTTTCGAATCCCCGAGACCCGATGCAAGTCAATGCTGAACTTTCCTTTGCCCTATCGGGACTTCTCCTATCGTGATTTCAGCACTCGCGGTGTCGAGCAACTCGATTCTCCGACTCCCAAGTCCCGATGCACCGAAACTCTGACACATGTGCGAATTGACTATTCAATTGCTGCTTCACTCCATCGGCATTTCGGAGTTTGTGGTATCGCGAATCCTAATGCAGTGAGTTTGGGACTTCTCGCCACAAAACTCCGATGACTCGTGCCACCTGTCCTCCACCAAATCCTGTGGCCCCATACTGTGACAGTACCCGTCAGGATATCACGTATCACAATATCACGATTCCCATTGCAAGAATTTGGAGTTTCAATCCACGAAACCCCGATCCACGATATACGTGTAGATACAACGATCCTCGTGGTCTTGATCAATGGCTCTGCCCCTCCTGAGATTTTAGCCTTCAGAGAATACTCCGTCGTATCTCCCCTACACCTCTGCAAGATCTAACGGCCCTCGAATTATCGCGAATTCTCCTCGGAGAATATCGATCGTCCGTTTCTTCTTTGATGATTCCTGCAAATGACTAAGTGTTCCTCCACGGAACTCGTCCACCTGCAGCACAAAACTTACGATGCCTGCTTAAACCCTTCATGCACAACTTCTCTTTAGTTGTTCTTCAACAAATTCGAAGGCTCTATCCTTCTTGAGATTTTCCCACGACCTTCAAGTCCTTCAGAAAACTCTTGCATGCCCACCTTGCAGCAAACCTTCAACCACATCTAAGTGTTGAAGTTCCTTGAATCTACACACATCTGCAGCAGCAGTCCCTCAATGCCTTGCTCAGGTTCCCAACCCTGAAGCTTCACTTGGCCTGCACACTCCTTGCACGGCTCCTGTGCTCAACTGCTCTTTTGGGATGAATGAGAACAAAAGCTATCTCTATCTGAACCCTCTGTCAACGTACTCCTTGCAAACACTTCAACTGCACTCCTTGCAGGAATTCTCCGTCTCAAATAGAGAAACAATTGAAACTCATTCCTTCTTCCTCTCAGACTTCAATTCAAACATGAAATCATATACACAGCACACAAAAGCAAATGTATAACTAGAAGTAAACATTCATGAGAATATCAACATCAATACATAGAGAACAACACAAAACCATGAATTTGAATCAAACTCTTCTATTAATTCAAATATATGTACATGGGTGTTCTTACACAACTCTCTACATGCTCTGGCTCTAATGATTCGGTAATGTTACAATACACAATGAGGGTGTCTATATCCCATTTCCCTCTTGCGCTCTAAAGATGTCTAGTCTAGAATTAAATTTCTATCTACCTGCATTAACTACCTTAAATGTCGTCTATCTACTAAGGACGAGAGAAATCCGCTCAAGGTCCATTACAATATACAAGTGCACTTCATTAAATTGCTACATTTAAGATTGCACAACATTTCCAACGTGTTTTCAAAATTTGTGCTGGCGCTCATCCAACTGTCTCTTGCCTTCCGCGCTGGCTCGCTTGATGTTGGTGATGCTCCTGCATCAAACCTGCATAGAAACAATGTTATGATATAGACCGAATCATCTAGGCCAATCTTTCACTCACATATGTGAGTTCTGAAAGAATATCTGCCTCACAAATAGTGGAACATATCCACCACAATAGTCTACATCTACTGTCATATAGTCTTCATAACAAACATCTGATAGCAACCTACACAGAAACAATGTTACGATATAAAATGAATCATCTGGGCCAATATTTCACACACATATGTGAGTTCAGAAAGAATATCTGCCTCAGAGTAGAATAATGAGATATCTGAACTATTCTTCTCAAGCAAGGAAGAATAATTGTCCTGTTTTCTGAACATGGACCATTCCCCACCCTGAGCCATTCTTCCTACACTAATCAAAGTGAACCCTGGAGAGAATGTATAACCCTAAGGAATGTTGATTCTAGACCATTCCCCACCCTGGGCCATTCCTCCTACACTAATAAAAGTGCACCTTGGAGAGAATGTATAAACCCTAAGTAATGTATGTCCCTGATTGCTGAACCTAGACCATTCCCCACCCTGGGCCATTCCTCCTACACTAATCAAAGTGCACCCTCGAGAGAATGTATAAACCCTAAGGAATGAATGTTTGGACCATTTCCTCTGTTAACCACAAGAGGAAAAGACGGTCCTGCATCAACCTCCAAAACTGACCATTCCACATGTTAACCACAATGAGAAATCATTGTCCAGCGAGGTGGACCAGTCTTCTTGAATAACCCTCAAGAAGAGAGACTTCCCTAGACCACTCCCCATGTTAACCACAATGGGAATTCACTGTCTATGATACATCAGAAATTATATTACTTCCTATGTTAACCACAATAGGAAGTGATTGTCTGTCAGAAGTCTCAATCCACTTTTCGAACAGGAAAGCATCTGTCCAAGATGGACTATTTTTCAAATTTAAATATGAATGTTTTCAATAATGTTTTCAGTGCTCCCTCCTAACTTGGAGATTCATTTGTTCCTTTTTCAATAAGAAGGAAGTTGTTTCCACGAGCTCTAGCTTCAGTATGCAAACTCTTTCATCTTGGATAGAAGTTTTACCAAAATGTATGTTTATCTGCTCATCTGTGGAGATATGTATTGGAGAATCATTTTCTCCTTTCTGGACTTCATCATGGATAATGTAATGCTTGATTTCAAATGTACTTTAGTCTAGAACACTGTGAAGGCTTCATGTAGATCTGAACAACAACGTATATCATAGTTGGAAAAACTAGAACATATCTATGTGGCACTTCTTTTTTTCATCATGAGATCTAATCTACTGAGTAATCATCTTGTTATAGGAAATCTTCACCACGCTTCTGCTGTGCACTGGGGGTTCTCCACCAAGTTATCTTCTTCTTATCTGCATACATGAGTCTCTTTATGGTATGCCTCAAAGTCTTGATATTTCTCTTCATACGCTCTTTATTTAATTTCTCTGGAGACATTCTTTGCATTCATCTGATGTAGAATTCTGACTCATGGATGTTGCAGATGAGATAATGAATTATGTAGAGATAAGTCTAGTTTACTGGAACAAGTAATCATCATAGTCTTCTCCCTCCATCTGGTAGAACCTCTAGTTCTAGGTCTCGCAATGCTTTAGTTCATAAGTCTTCCATACACTTGTTCTTTATCATGAATTTCAGTTCTTCTTCTTGATTTCTTTTAGTGAGTTCATATCAGGCCAGTAATATTTTGATTCTTAATATTATGACTGGTTGTTCTGCCTTTTCTTTGTTTCTTGGAATCATCATGTTCTTCTTCATGTTTTTCCTTAGCTCTTGGGTCCATGGAGTTTCTTATAGATTCCATGCTCTAAAGATTCCACTTCTTCCTTTCATCATAGGATCACGGATATGGATTTAAAACCAATTATACTTTAAGGCTTTCCTTCGAAGAAGTCTTCTTCTATTGTTGAACTGAACACATACTGTCTTTCATGGTTGCTACCATGGATATATATATTTCATCATCTTCAATGGATCATGGGATTGCCTCCCTCCTAATCCTTGCATCATGTATAAGTGCATGTAATCGGCTCCCTCCATCTAAGAGAGTCCTTGCTTCCATATGGATCCTTATTGTCTTCTGCAATGTATAATTGGCTCTCTTGTCTAACAGAGTCCATGCTTTCGTCTTGCTATTTTCTACAAAACGTCACAAGTCCTTTTCCAATTTCCTCTCGATTGCTGACTTATTTCTGTCTTTGCTTCTTCTAAGTCTCTTCATGATTGATTAGGCTTTATCTTTTAATAGCTTCCACATGATTTGTATTTCATTCTTTCATGTGTATTATCTAATGATATCTATTTTCATCTTGTTTGTTCTTCCATAGGTATAGTTCTTCCTGGAACACATTATCTTCCAAGAGATAGATATACAAGATATGTACAGAGACGATGCAAACAAGAAATAAGAAGAGTGTTGTTACCTTTTAGAAGAAGAAGTCTCTTCCATCTTGCTTAGTCTTCTTTGTAGGTTCCTTTTCTTCAGTAATCGATGCTTCATGTTTCTCCTTCCTTTTCTTTAGCTCAGGACAATGCTTCTTGTAGTGACCATACTTTTGACAGTTGAAGCATTGCACTTCTGAAATGTCTTTCTCTTGATTTGGCTTCCTCCTTGAACAAAACTTCCTTTTTTTCCTGAAGTTCTTGAATCTTGCTATGAAGGCTTGATCATTGTACTTCTTTTAGGGTTTCTCTTTTGCATTGATCCTTGATTCTTCTTGAGCACAGCAAGTCCAAAGTTCTTCAAATGTCGGGTACTCCTTCCTTCTGTTCATGCTTGCGGCAAATGCATCCCATGTCTTGGGAAGACCATTGAGTACTATGTTCACCAATTCCTTTTCTAAAGTGATCTCTTCAATAGCTTGTAGTTGATCTCTTAACTGGGAGATCCTTACAAAGTATGATGTTATGATGTCGTCATCATTCATCTTCATGTTACAGATCTCATTCTTCAGAATCATAACTTGTCCAATGTTTCTGGCTGAGAAGAGATTTGTTAGGGCATCGTACATCTTCTTCGATGAGTCAAGATGGGAGATGTAGGGTATAAAGTGGTATTTTATAGAATCCACTATGATACTCATGGAATTGATGTCAACATCTTTGAACTTCTCCATAGCTGCAACGTTTTGCGGTTCCTTCTCTTTTCCTTCTTCAAACTCTGGCTTCACCATCTTTCCTTTCACGATATCCAACACTTTATTCTTGGAAAGCATGAGTTCAATCCTTGTCTTCCACGCTATGAAGTTAGAGGCTCCATATAACTTGTTCTCAGACTCCATAGAGTTAGTCATTGCTGCTTGACTTGGTCAAACCCTAGATTTGACCAAAAATTCAAAATTCGCGTCTTGGCTTGTTGAGAGTATCAAGAGATGCACTAGGCTAGAGCGCACTGATCTATCCAGAGATTAGGTCAATCCATTCACTTAAGGTGCCTCAACAAGAGGATTAGGGTTTCTGTAACTGCTCCTGCTAGTAACCCTAGCGACAGTGTCTTGGAGGCTGCTACTGCTAGTAACCCTAGCGACAATTTCTTAGCGAGCTCAATATCCTAGCGGCTATGTTTCCTTCCAACGTTTAGAATGAATGAAGGAGGTGTGGGCCCATGACCTGTTAGAATATAGAAGAATGTGTGCTCATTTTACCATTGATGATACCCTCGTCACCCAACCATAGGCCGAAGCCACCCTCCAAGCACCTTAACTATGATTAAGAACTACTGCGGAAGAAAACCCTAGGCTAGATAGCTAAACAAGTTGTAGTGCATCTTCCTCCAAGGATAGCGCAACAACAATAGCTGATTAGATAGTCCAAATCCTAGACAAGAGATAGTCCAAGCCAATACTGAAAACTAGTTGCTGCTATAGCTGCACCTGCAGCCCTCCTCCACATGTGCGCACCAAACTGGGAACTGCAATGCGCACCAGTTTCTCTCTGCAATTATGAGATGTGTCAAATGAGAACTGGTGCCCTGTATTTATAGTGGTTTTTCCAGATTTGTTGGGGCCGACTTCTCCTTCTAGATATGTGTCTGTTCAGTATATTATTATTATTTATGGCCGACTTCTTCTCTTGGAGGCTAATAACCTAATATAAATTATCTTCTTGAGCCGAAAAGACTTCTAGGGTTATTAGCCAACTCATTAGTGTTTTCTCTTTCTTTCTGGAGTCTTATATTCTCATCAGGTTTACATGTGGAGGTAAATACCTCATGCATCTACCATAATATTAACAGTGTCGACCGAATATTTCATCGATGTGACCACTATTTGAACATGATGCAAGACAACATGGTCCATAGACACATCACTTCCCAAAATGGGAGTGGTGTCAGTTGAATATTGCATCGGCACAATCATTGTATCAACCAAAGAAGGTTGCAAAACCAAAGATGAATTAGAACCTGAAGGGCCCCCAGGAAAGGACCACGCTTCTTGTACCACAATAGTGGCAAGGGAGAAATGATTAAGGTGATCTCCTTTGCAAAGTATAAAAAGGAAATTGGGATTACAATTTATACGTCAAGGCTTCTCAATTGTATGAATTCCCCCAGCATGACTTACAGTGGCTGGTGAAATTCTCCCAACATGAATTGCAGAGGTTGGTGATGTTTGTGCAGTGTGACTAGCGGTGACTAGAGTTATTCCCTTAACTTGACTTGCAATGACTGGTTTCATGTCTTCAACATGACTTGAAGAGCTTGTTGACCAATCTCCAACATGACTAGCAAAGGTTGGTGATATAATTCCAGTATGACTTGCAGTGACTGAACTGGTTGCAGAGGTTGGTTTCGACATTTGTGACTAAGGTTCCAGGAAAGACTAGTTTTGAGAAATTGCAATCCAAAAAGGGTTCTGGTATAGACCATGGCCTTGTCTAGAAGAATAATATCCTCCTCCAAACTGATTCATAAGGGGGTGTAAGGGCATTGACACTGAGGAAGCCACTTGGGAAGAGAACACAACATGACAAGGGTTACTCATGTGAGAATATATTTTTCCCCCAGATGAAGGGAATTTGTGAAGGGGGTTTCCCATACTATAAAATTGACTCACCCAGATGAAACAACAAAGGAAAGAAGGAGGTCCGCCATGGGAAACAAATTCATAGGAATCGACATAGCATAAGAAGGATAGATGGATGGGATGTAATAAGTAGAATGACCGCCCATTTGAGAACTTTCTCCTAGAAAAGTGAATCTAGGATTGGATCCATCGGAAGTAAGATTCCAACCTCCTACCATAAGAGTTGGTTGAGGGATATGACTCCCACCAAAAAAAAGGGAGAATAAGGAGGCATCATCCCCCCAGACCCAAAACTAGGATTCACATAAGGTGATGAAATAGAGGATGGAAAGTGTGAAGACATGTCTGGCATACCATGAGAAAAAATATTAGAGGCCCAAGGTATTTACTGAGTATCATGATTCGTTGTACCACTCGGAAATACAAAAAGATTCATCCCCATGGAATAAGAAAAGACCATGGGCTAGGTACCACTAATTGAGGGAGTCACGTGGGCTCCACTAACCATAGCAATGAAGACTCATGATGCAATACAAAATCCTAAGGCCAACTAATAATCAGAGAGCACACCAAAGTAAACAAAATGGCCAATATGCACACAAACTGGATATAGTGGCTCAAAAAGGGGCCTCCCTCACTATATTAGGTATTACTCTCCCAAGAGGGGCCTGAGAATCCCTTAAAAAGATCAGAGGTATCAAAATCAATTATAAGGGCCCTCGTGGGCTTAACAACTAGTCAGTCAGATCCCCCCAGAGAGGTAATCCTCCATAAAGGTTGTGTGTTGTTTGAGCCTTATCTAACTCAGGTTACCTACAGAATAACCCCTATAAGTGACCTATGTGACTACCTATGTCAAGAAACTAAATCAACCATGATATAACCAATGCGCAGGCAAATAGTCGTAAGTCAGGTCCACCGTATGGGCAGGGTAACAAAGCCCAAAATATTGAAATCATCACCTCTCATAGAGGTAAAGGTATTATCCACACCCCCATATATGAATAAATCCCCATAAATATCTCTGACGCTAAGAAGGTATTGGAGGTATGTCTCCTCAACCAACTTCGCGTGACCTCGTGCTTAACTCCGGTGTGAGAGGAGCCTCCTGACGTCATCAATTATACAATGTATTTCACCACTCCCTTAGTCATACACATATGTTGAGTTTAATATCATTGGAGAAGTTTACTCAGAAAATATTATTCCAAGGCTCTAAATCTTAAGCTAGTTTGTGCACCCTGTTGAGCACTCAACACACCCTAAAAAGGCCTATGTCAAATTTTTACTTTTTTGGGTACCACTTGATCTTTGCAATGTCTGATTCAAATTCATTTTGAGAAATGTTTTGTCTTTTCTGATAATCATGAATCTCATCAACTATTTAGGTTTTTTTGAACTTATGAAACCCCATGACTTAAAAGGCATTAACACTTGAATAAAGATTCAATAGCCAAAACAATTCACCCGACACATTCAGATTCGGCATCGGAAGGAATTCAATGAAGGAAAAGAACCACTTGGGAAAGCTCAGTCACCGAGTGCTGATCTCCATCGACATCGGCAAAAGGAAGTTTTTTATTGCGTTTAAATCTCTCATAAGGATATCACCGATAGTCGATTCCCCTTCATCATTAGTAAAAGAAGATGGGAATAGACCTTAACAAAGAAAGAAAAGATATTGCCAATAGCCAATAGCCGATGCGTTTATCGGAATCGGGGAAAACCTAAAAGGATCACAACGAACATTCTGACCATGCTAAAGAGTATTCTCGATCGCTAATCTCCAATGCATTTTCAGCATCATGAATTTTTCGAAGAAGCTAATTTGAAGAAAGCACTTGATAGGTTTATTGTCGATCGTTGAACCTAGATACATTTTCGGCACTGGCAAGATAAGGTTTTTTTTAGAATGAATAACTTAAGAAAAGTTCTGACTCCAACTAATACACGCAAATTAGGTCACTGGTCCTCAATGCCACGTGTCTTTACTAGATTGGAGAACTGTACGGTCTAGTTTTACCCCAAGTTGTTCTTGGTTCCCTAGCTCTGAGTCACACCCCCAAGTCATATTTTCCATGGAAACATTGTACGGTGATATTGATCAACATTGGAGATTTTGGAGATTTTTCAGAAGGAAATCAATGAAAATTTTCACAGCACATCCCCGATCCCCAATCCACCCACTGAGAGAGTGGCACGATGGGACGTTTTAGTGTTAGATACGATCAGATTTTGAGCATTTAAGGGGCTAATTAATACCAAATCCCGCAATAATTTCTACCTCGTGTGCCAATAAAAACAGTCACTTAAAATCACCGATAGACCACATCACCCCCGCACCTTCGCCGTCAACCCATGATGAATTTAAGTTGTAGATATTCGGTAGCAGATTTGTTTAAATTTCACTCATCACCCGAATTGAATGGCTAATGCGACACGGTAAGTTCTTCCCTGGTTTAAATTCTCTTGAGCCATTGTAAACGAAATCATGTTGCATGCAAGGAAATTCATAGCATTCAAAGAAGCAAGATGAGTAATTCAAAGGCTGCAGAGATCCCGTGAGTATCAAAATAACCAGGTTTTAGAGAGCTTCACATGTATGTATCCAAGTATGTAAATTTTACATGGATGAAAATTATATGTTTTCTATCCGATTTTATTCTTTACATAGTCTCTGAAGGTTTATTTTAGTTGCAGGAACAATGCCACTAAGAAATCCAACCACCAGACGATCCCCAAGGGAACTGAAGCTGAAAGAACTAGAGTTAGGTGAAGGCTCCTCCCCAGGGGCTGCAAAACAATTAGAATACACTACAAGGCCAAAAACTATCATTAAGACAACGACAAAGAAGGTTTTCATCTAGGCTCTGGCCTTTCTATATACAGAGGCAAGAACAAGGTCCAAGATGGCACTCCCACATTGGGGAGAAATATTTAACAAGATCAGTTGGGAGGAATAATCATAATATATACCACATAGTGATCCAGATGTTAGAGCGCTCGACGATGAAGTGCTCTCGAACATCCGACGGTCGTACCTGCATATGGTGGTGAGAATAACCCATGTTTTTCCCTGTATCGAAGTCTTGAAGTGGCTCATTGACCACATAGACACACATAATTTTTTTATCAACGATGACAATGGTGGGTGTTTCAGAGTGTTCTTACCAGTTGAAGTTCAAAAATACTACAAGCTTAGAGATCTTGAGGAGTTGCTAAACACAGATTGTGTCATGAAGTTCTACAAGTGCCACGACACTACCTGGGTCATGGCCTCATGGTGGAGGGAGGACAAGAAGTACACCAACCAGAGTAATGGCTGGTAAGGACCGACCAATTTAAGGGAGCCATACATCTATTTGATGGTTCTCATCTGTCGATTATATGGAGAGAAGGATTTCTCCATATTTTCAGAGGCATGGAATAATTGGATGCCCTTAGCTTACACAGTGGTGATCTCTAGGAGTGGTTTCAACTGGGGAGCAATAATTTATAAACAACTGAACATCTTTATAGAACAGGCTCAGATGCCAAAGGAAGGAGAGACACCAATTTTCTACATGTCTTCATATTTGGTTGATGTCATGTGCGCCATAAACATCTTCACTGGCATGAATCTGAGATGGCATATCGCAGAGCTCCCAATCCATGTCTATTTCAGTGTGTTATGTGAGAACAGGTATAAAAGGTCTTACTCCCTTATCTACGATGAATTCATCGCACAAATTTATTTCATTCTTTTTAAGAAGGAATGCCTGAGATTATCGGCTGTGGCCAAGAAAATGATTTCCAAGGTAGGCCACTGGTACTTTGACTAGTGTGAAACCTACATTAGGGTGTTCAGTTCCATCAGAACACCACATATCTTACCATATCATGTCTCAAACCAGATTGTAGTAGGAGAAATATGCTATCAAACCATCTTGCAAGGCTACAATGCCACCCTAGTCAACTACAAGAAGTGGGCGTTCATTCCCTATGGTTTCCATGTAGGTTTCTACTTGGTTAAAGATACAGCTCAATCCAAATAAGAAGGGCTGAGACAATTCAAGTTTAGATTCTAGACAGGATGATTTCGCAAGAATGATCCAAATGGCCTAGTCTTGCAACACGCTTCACAAATGTCGTCCTGCTAGCCGTATGCCCACAACAAATTTGAAGATGAAGTCTTCACAGAAAATTCTCAGGACTGGGATGAGGTGGTAGCAAGGATGGTTGACCCCAAAATGACCAGGTTTAGGGCCATGAGCCTGGATGAATAGGAGATGACCATAGAGAAATCGATTCAAGAGGCCCTCAGATCCAGGGAAGAAATCAAAGTGGTAGAAGCAACAGAGGTTCCCCTGGTGGCTCTGGTGTAGGATAAAAGATTTCCTATGACACAAGATGCATGGGAAAGGGGATTTCTCATGATAGAAAAGGTGCAACGAGTAATTGATCAGCTGCAAGATGACCTAGACCTCATAGGAATGATAGGGGGGCATGCCGACAACCCAGATGAAAACTAGGTAGGTTCAAGCAACCCTGAGCTAATACAAATTGATGAAATCGTTGGGTCAGATAACACTGAAGTTACAATTCCATAGGTTGTATCACTGGGGGATGTTTTAGATCAACCAGAGATAGTAAGAACATCAGGAAGAGCAAGTGCACCAAACCCCCTCTTTGAATTGATAAACATGTATGATGATGAAGAAAATGTGGAGGTATCCCTGGTGAATCTTGTGTAGATCACAAAGGAAAAGGATCTCGATAAGGCATCTTCCCCAGCTCCCGATGCTCAAATTTAGAGCCCTTCACAAAATGATCATGAGTTTGAAGGTGTCTTAGACACTGAACTACTTGATGTACCAGAAACTCAAAAGAATAGCTCGACAGACGAGCCAGGGTTGGGCAAACAAAAAGAAGAAACTACAAAGTAGGAAATCAACATCTCAACAGTCGATTATTAAGTAAGTATTGAGCCTACCCCTAATGCATCAATTTCAACTGGTACTCAGCCTCCCGATGAGAGAAAAACATAGGTCAGACCCTCGTAACACACGAAAGAGGTTCAAGAGCCCATTCTCGAACATATGTACACTGTCAGAGGCCTGGGAAATATTCTTACCTGAGGAGATTAGCAAATCCCCGAACCCATGGATGAAGTTGTTGACATACATGCCATCTACTATGATCGGAAAAGAAACTATATCATGCAGAGAACCACCAAGAAGAGGAGGATTACTCTAGATCACTCCATCCTCATCACCAGAGAGGAAACACTGATCAACAAAGAGCATGCCAAGACATATGAACTTATCGGCGCAGGGATGGAAATCACAGATGCCACTCTGGACAGAGACAAAAGGGATGAAGAGGATTTTTTCGTTACTCTGAAGGAATTGGAACATTTGTGCCATTTGGTGAATTATTACCAGGACACCACATAGGCCATGGTGTTCCTAAGGAGAGAATTCCAGGAGGCCTAGAATAAATTTACAGATGAATGACACCTATTCACTGCAAGGATAGTCAAGCTTCAAGAAGAAATCGTCATGGCATTGGAGACATGCAAGGATATGGAAAGGTGGTATGAGAAAGCACACCAAGTCGTGGAAAGGACCGATTATATTAGCATGGTTCAACAAGGCCGAGATGTCGAAGAGAACATAATCTGGGTATTAATTGAAAGTAGCATTGACTACATAAGTAAATTGACCGAATATTGGGTAAAAATGGCTCAAGAACATCATCAGGAAATACAAGAGAAATGGGCCGAGTGAGAAAAGAGTTGGACCAACATCAACCGAGCAATGAGAGACATCGACCTCCCCGAATTTGACACACCCGATGAATTTTTTGACTTGCATGACATAGTCAAATCACATGCCGAACAAGACTCATCATAGGCTGCGGAGATCGCAAAAGTGGCAGACATAGTGTCAGGACAAGTGCGAGAGTTCATGGAACACCCGATCAAAGCTTGAGCCATGTTGCAACAATTAAGTTCCAGAATAGTCAAGTATCGGGCACGGGCAGTAGACATAAGAGAGATCCTTTTGGCCCCAATGGAACAACATAGATTCCCATATGCTAAAACATGCGAGGATCTCTTTGTCAAATGTTCAGAGTATGAGAAGAGTCATCCACTTAAGTGACATCATGTGATGACTCTTACAAATATTGAGAGATGAAAACGCCATGTGGTGAGTTTTGTTTTATTTAGCTGCACTTTTAATAGTTATTTTTAGTTATTAGTATGTTATAAATAGGAGGATTGACCTATTAGCAAAGATCGATGGTTGTTGCAAAGACCCTCATTTTTTGGATTTGTAAAGAACTATTTCAGAGCTACCTTAATTGAGAAGTTTTGTGTAGGACTAGAGACAAAGTTTGTGTTTTATCAAAAGCGTGTATGATTGGATGTGAAGAAGAATTATTTGTGATTTCATCTCATGAATGGATGTTGTAACGAGTAAGAGATTCTAAATCTGTTGATAAGTTATCTGATTCAATTTTTTTTACAGTTCTTGTATTTAATGATGATAAGTAAATCGTTGTGTTAATATGCAATAGATGATTAGAGTTAAGGAAACTATTTTTCTTTCCATCATTTATTGCATGTATGTTTTCTTCTGATAAATTGTATCTTAGTCAATAATTGGAACACCAACAGGTTAATGTATTAGTAATAGGCCTACGATAGAGAATCATTGTCTTCATGCTAGAGTGATAGGGTTATCCCAAGATCATCCTTCTCTAGTATTTACATTTTCCCACCTTATTACCCAGTTGGTTTATACAAGATTTTATCTTTTATCGGTCCCACCTATAAGAGATAATACAAAAAGAGAACGTCTGAACTAAAGGAGAACTTTCACTAGAAAAACGTAAATCCCATCGATTATTTGGCCAGATTGCAAGATCTGGAGAACCATTCCACTATTAAAAGATGCAGATTCTAATTGGGCCTCGGTGGCGGGTTTGATTCCTATTGTTGATTTAAAGGGATTTATGACCTCTCAACAAAATTGGTGCTAGAAGGAGGGCCTAAATAATTAATGGATGATAATAATTTTTACAAAATTTTTCACACAACCTATAGATTCAAAACAACCCACATGCATGACTAGTCATTCCCAAGACATCCCACACACACTGAGTACTCCTGAAACAAGTAAATCACCCCATCCCGAGGAATAACATCTATTCCCTAAAATACCTTATGCTTTTCCTCATGAGTAATTGAACCAATTCATAAGAATCACAAGTGCTTACGCCCAATAGATCGATGCATTGCCCTTAGTTCCATTACTTCCTCGAAGAAAACAAATAAGAAAACCAGTGGTCGAGTCCCCCAACCAGTTTTTTTTGCACACAATAGAAGACCTGATAGATTTCGCCCTCCCTGAAATTGAACATTCTCTTAATCTAATCCCTGAAGCACCAGCCGATGACTTCTCCGATCTCGATGACTTTTCTGAAGAGAAAGGGTTTAACTCAAAGCGCTCAGTTTCAAGATTGGAAGACATAGAAGATAATAATTATCATAATGAAGAAAGGGGAAACCCACATCAGAATAATAAACTTTGGTTGGCCAGAGACTCTTTGGCCATCCCTGGATGAGTACATAACCTTCCCCGACATCCAGAGAAGTTACTCCCTAAATTTGACCCTGAAACCTCAGGATTGCCTGAAGACCATATCAAAAAATTCATACTAGCTATCAGACTGATGAATGTCCAACATGAAGACGCAGTATGCATTCTTTTCCCCTATACTTTTGAGAACTCATCCTCCACGTGGTATTTTAACTTACCTGTAGGGTCTATAACTAGTTGGATGAAGTTTCAAAAGGATTTTTTGGATAAATTTGCAGAAGAAACCACTACAAGAGATTTGATGGCTAAGTTTTTCACTGCCACCATGAGTTCAAAGGAGAAGGTTAAAGACTTGAATCAAATATTCACCACTATCTTAAAAAAATTCCAACCTGAAGCTAAACCCACTCAGGAGTTGCAAATCGAAGTATATGCTAATGCTCTCCTGGCTTCTATCTCCATGTTTGTAAAGAGGCCTGTCAAAGCAACCTTAGCTGAAAAATTTGAAGAAGCCAAAATAATACAATTCCAAATGAAGGGATGTAAAGAAGGCCAGGTCTCATTAGTCAAGAAGGAAGTTCAACCTCCACCCAGGAGAGGACTATTGTTGACTATACCCCAAGGGAAACAAACAAAACAAGGTCCCAAAAAGGGAAGTGGAGACATAGAAGACCTACAACGTATGGTCAATAATTTTTCAAATGAGATCGTAGACATGAAAATAAGTGCAGGGGAAGGAAACCAAGGCCAGAGGCCCTATAAAAACAATTTCAAAAGAAATCCACCGTTCAAAGCGATTGAACCTCCCCCAGCCAAATCAAACATCGATCTAGGAAAAATAGCTTCTGACTCTTTCTGTACTTATCACCAAGAGAAGCACTCTGAAAGAGACTTCCCATAATGAATACATTCCATGAATTTGATGGCCAACCAGTTTCTAGATGAAGTCTCCCTAACTGATCAATCAAACGAATCAGTTATGAATACTGTTGATAAGGAATAAGTTGATCCACCAGAAGAAACAACCATGCTGATATGGGATCCTGACCTACCAATGCCTTCCGATGACCTATTTGAGGTTCAAGAATCACCCGCAGAGGTCTTGGTTGTGAAAACACAAAGTAGGGGTCAACCTATCTCAAACGATCTTACCACCTCCCAAACTTAGGGAGGAAGACTAGATCACGATCACCCGAACGAACCTTTTGTTCCCCAAAGAAATCCTATAAACATCCATACACGAGAATCGCCCAAGCTAGACTACAACATAGTAGAAGATTTGAAAAAGTTGAAAGCAAACATATGAGTCATGGACATATGTAGAATCCCTTATCAAAACGACTTTCTGTTACAAGCATTGAAATCAATAGAAAATACTAAAACAAGCACTGACTAAGGA
>ML851729.1:9633-23280 GCA_009831015.1 Picea engelmannii
ATAAGGACAATGACATATATGATCAAAATAAAAATCTCAAATCATTTTCTCATTCATCAACTATGTGCATGAATAATTTGTATGATTTTATCTATATTATATACATAGTTAGGCTATTGAACTATCATTCCATGCAATTTGGTAGCAGGTTTTTCATTTGGAATTTGTTGATAGTTTCATTACCCAAAATACTTCTCTAAAAGGTTAGATGCCAAATTTATTTCATAGGGCCTTTGAAATGCCAATAGTTTCTTGTGCTCCTTTGGAGGTATGATTAACCCTTGAAAACACCTAGATAAACACCTGAATACATTCTCCCTACAACTTTCTCACATGAAAATGTGTTTCTTAAACAAAATACTCCACTCTTGAAACACTCCATTTGCCTTAGAGATGGAGTAATTTTTTATCCTCTAAAGAGATTGAAAATTGATTATGGAAAGACAATTGTGTTTCACATCCTAAAATATTTGTTTTTGTCTATTAGAAATTTGGACATTTAATTATCTTGTGGTTAACATAGAAGAGTAATTACTATTTATTGAGCCACCTCAAAGGCCAAACTTCTTGAAGAAGTTGTGAAATTTGTTTTCAAATATCATCTGGAGATGCATCCAAAGGATTGGGGAGAACTATTGCACTTTTACAAGTCGAGAAGCATTTGATAAGATATTCCAATGATGGTAAGATGTTTCTCATTGATGTCAATGGATTTATTTTTCTTCCACTTTTTCTCATCCAAGGTTTATCTCTTGGGATATATAAATAGTAAGAGAAACAATTTTCTTATTTTGTGCCTACTTGAGTTTGTTGATGCACATTATGTAAAGCACCATTATATGCGTGATTAAACTAGTGTATTGATAAAAGTATGGATAATGTTTGTTCATATGTCAAAGCATAATACATACATACGTAGCGACGAATGGGTTGTTGTTGCCTCCTTGTACACATACACACACACCTTTACTAAAAAAAAAATTAAAAAAAAAAAATTCTGCACCTGCATAATAGAATGGTTGTCGTAACGAGGCAGGTCGTTACACCAAAGTCCCGATACATGAAATTATGATTCGCGAGAGAGGGATCTGGGTGGTCGGATCGAAGTGAAATCAGGACTGTTGATCTGAGATAGTTGAAATAGGGAGTTCCCAAGACATGAAATCTCAATGCACTTGGAGGTAAACCCTAGGGTTTGGCTGGAGGTAAAATCGATAGAATTTAAGGAATGGATCTAGCAAGCCCTCGGCCCCTGTCGAGATTTCTAAGGTCAGAAGAGTCGGGGAGACTGACACACAAAGTCCCGATAAGAAAAATCATGAAACACCTTTTGGCTAGGCGAGTGGTCACAGCCGGGGTCACGTAAGGGAAGGGTGTATTCAGAGAAGATCTAACGCTCCTCATGCATTGTTTTGAAAAAAGTTCAGGAGGGGGCTCATGGGTGACTTATAACCTGGGCCTTTGGAGAAAGGGCATGTGTATTACTTAAGTAGGTATTATAAAGTCACCCTTTTTTTTTAAGTCCGCGATAGATGCATTCAACCTTATCTTAAGTGTGCAATCTACACTTTAATCTAAAATTCAGTTAGACCTATATGATATGGATATTGTCTATGCATAAAGTTTTCTCTAATTCGAGTGGGGTTATTCCTTTGTAATCTAACGCTAATACATATACATATATGTATAGATACATGGAAAGGATCTTAATGTTAGTGCGGCTTTACTAAACTTATGCTTATATTTGATAAGTTAGTAAATTGAAAGGGTGGGAAATAATGAAGTTACCCTTGAAGTTTATGCATATTATTACTGTGCAGTAGGAAATAAATTAGAGATAAAATATTTTATAATCGTAGATAATTGTGTTAATAACTGGAAAAATAAACCTTGAAAAATTTAATAGTGTTGACAACTACCTACACATAATAACAGTAGGACTTTCAAGATGATTTGTTCGAAGAGAAAGAGTTTTAATGTGCCTAAGGATTTTTTTTTTTTTTTTTGGTAAATTTGGGGAACATTACATATGGTATTAGATAAAAGGTTACAACACTTGGACCTTAAACAAGGCCAAAAACAAATATTTGACTATGACGCTTGTAAGAAACAAATACTTTTTATATTTATTGTTGGGAGACAAGTGGAACAACCAGGTTGAAATCAGTTGACCATGACTGCATGAGAGGGGAACATGATTGAAATACCTCATGGCTGAATTTTACAAGTGGAAAATCATGAATTTGGCCATTGCCATCGCTTAAAAATCAGGGATTTGTAAAGTTGCGAAAATTCCCAAGGGGAAAATACCTAGGCACAATATGCTTTTTCATATATAGAATATGGGAGGAGGTAGGATGCTGCCGAGTGTGCTCGGGAAAAGACATAATTGTTGTTATGAGCACTATTTATGAGTGCAAGGCAAGGAGAATTGGATATTTGGGGAAGGACTGTCGGTTGTTATTATGAGCATTATTTCTAAGTGTGAGGCAAAGAGAATTGGGATCTGAAAAAGGACTATAGCGAAAGAAGAGTTTCGAGGTTCTCCATCATGGATTCATGGTTAGGATAGGGGGTGAACGGAACAAGTAGTTTGGTTATTTTGTTCTATGGTTGGGTGGAACTTGGCTATTCCATTTGTGGTCCCAACAATTTGTTTCGATATGTAATTCTAGTCTTCCCTGGTTGAATGTTTTGATGTTTAATAACTGGTAGAATGACTTAGTTCTCGTTAAATATTCTATTGATTAATAATAGATAGAATACATCCACTTGTTGTGTATAAGGAAATGAATTATTGAATAATCCTTTACAGTTGTATTTATGCATTGAGTAGAGACAAGAAAGACTGTTGTATGTGCTAACTGTTGATAAATGTATGGAATTTTTCCTAAGTAGAGATAAGAAAACTATTATGTGTATTTGACGAAAGTGTGAAAGTTTTCCTATTCCTGTGTTATAATATATGTTCTTCAATAGAGAAAAATTATCAAATTGATTTATAGTTGATATTGAGGATGTATAAATTGTACAATTTCCAAACAAAATTTTGAGTGAATATCATAATTGAAATATATATATATATATATATATACATATGTGTGTGTGTGTGTATATGTATATGTGTTATTACCTATACAGATTTTCCTAAGTACTTGAACATATATTACACATAAAGCTATTACTCAACTATTTCCTTTTAAGCCGACTACATTAAATATAGTAAAAGTTTACAGTTCTCTTATTTTGATAAACTCAAGATCAAATGTCCAGGGATTTAACTACTTAAACCTATTACCTATTGCAGTTTCGGTCCAATATTTAAATGAGTCTTCAAACTCTACATAACACTTGCGATCATAACTATTAGTTAGGGAAATCATCTCCAGTAGGGGTTTCCCCTCTATCCTTTTCTTTAAGGATTGAAGATAAATTTAACCAACTGTTTATAGGAGCTTGGTATAAAAAATGCCACGATAATAGTGTTCTAGGGTAGATCCATATCCTTTTCAACATAATTTGGGTTTATGTTTATTAACGCTGCAAGCTAGAACTCGAGTACCTTTTCGCGCAATATGCTATCCTGGATCCGGGGACTGCGAAGGTTAAATTACTCCAAAAAAAGCGAGAAATTTAATTGGTGATATGATGGAGTTAAACAGAAGTTAAAACTTGAAGATAGAATAATTTCCTGAATGGACCTCATCCCTTAATAAAAATATAACTTTAATGCCGATTGGATTTGACTGCATATTTCACTAGATCTGAGTTTGTGACTTGATCACAACCATCGATTAGAGGAATATCATGGGCTGTAGATCTATTCTTATCGGGATTTCAAAAATCGGACAACCAAATACAAGAGTTTTGGAAACTCGTGAAACCCGAGTTCGTGATTTTATCTAAGTGATCGATTAGAGGAAGATCGTGGGACATAGATCTAGTCTTATCAGGAGCTCACAACTTGGACAACCAAAGACAAGAGTTTTGGAAACTTGTGAAACTCGAGTTCATGATTTGATTTGAGCCGTCAATCGAAGGAAGATTGTGGGTCGTAGATCTAGTCTTATCGAGATTTCACAACTCGGACAACCAAAGGTATGAGTTCTGAAAAATTATGAAACCCGATTTCATGATTTGATCTAAGTCGTCGATCTGAGGATGATCATGGACCGTAGATATAGATTTATCATGAGTTCACAATTTGGGAAACTAGAGGTAAGAGTTCTAGGAACTCGTGAAACCTGAGTTCGTGATTTTGATATGAATCGTTGGATCAAGGAAAGGTATGGGTCACTAGTTCCAGTGGAGTTGGAAGATTTTTTTTTGTTTGTTTGTTAGTTTGTCTCTGACATATGGGACTAACCTGTGGATAATAAACTACGAATAAGGGGAATCTAAGCTATCAAAATAACCTAGGGATCCCACCCAGCCTGAGCCACACCAACCCTTAACATGGTTAGATTTTTTGTCCCTGCAGGTTTTGAACTGATGACTTTAACATCACAGAGTGCTTTAACATCACACTCTGTCACCGAATGTCCTACACCTCGGGGAAAAGTTGCAAGAAGGTTAAGGTCAAGAGTCTTTTGACATTCGAATGCTCAACAAAGATCGTAGTCATGAGATATGAAGGATTGTGAGCCGTTGATTTGGCACTCTAAAATATCGAGAAGTTGGGAATCAAAAGTGAAAAGGAGGGATCTGTTCCAAAGTCCCGATACACGAAATTCCAATTCGCGAGAGAGGGATCTGGGTGGTCAGATCACAGTGAAATCAGGACCGTTGATCTGAGATAATTGAAATAGGGAGTTCCCAATATATGAAATCTCGACGCACTCGGAGGTAAACCCCAGGGTTTGGCTAGAAGTAAAATCGATGGAAGTTAGGGAATGGATCTAGAAAGCCCTCGGCCCCTGTCGAGATTTCTGAGGTCAGAAGAGTCGGGGAGACTCACACACAAAGTCTCGATACCCAAAATCGTGAAATTCCTTTTGGCTAGGTGAGTGGTCACGTAAGGGAAGGGTGTATTCAGAGAAGATCTAACACTCATCATGCGTTGTTTTGAAAAAAGTTCAGGAGGGGGCTTGCGGGTGACTTATAATCTGCGCCTTTGGAGAAAGGGCATGTGTATTACTTAAGTAGATATTATAAATTCACCCTTTATTTTTAAGTCTACGATAGATGCGTTGAACCTTATCTTAAGTGTGCAATCTATGGTTTAATCTCAAATTCGTTTAGACCTGTATGATATGGATATTGTCTATGCATAAAGTTTTCTCTAATTTGAGTGGGATTATTCCTCTATAATCTAACGTTAATACATATACATATACGTATATATACATGGAAAGGATCTTAATGTTAGTGGGGCTTTACTATCCTTTATGCTTATATTTGATAAGTTAGTAAACTGAAAGGGTGGGAAATAGAGAAGTTACCCTGGAAGTTTATGCATATGATTACTGTGTAGTAGGAAATAACTTAGAGATAAAATATGTTATAATGGTAGTTAATTGTGTCAATAAATATAAACATAAACCTTGAAAAATTTAATAGTGTTGACAACTACCTACATATAATAACAATAGTACTTTCAAGATGATTTGTTCAAAGAGAAAGAGTTTTAATGTCCCTAAGGAATTTTTTTTTTTTATTTAGTAAATTTGGGGAACATTACATATGGTATTAGATAAAAGGTTACAACAATTGGACCTTAAACATGGCCAAAAATGTTTTCTTAACACATGAAATCGTGTTTAATGGAAAAAATAACAAAACATTTACTGTTACAAATAGAAAAACTTTATTTCTGTTGTGATCATGACAACAACTAAATGCTTTAAGTATTCTTCTTCTGTCTTGCTGAAAATTAATATATCATCAAGATATACAATGACGAACTTCCTTATGAAATCCTTCAGGACCTCGTTCATCAACCTCATGAAATTATTGTGTGCATTTGTTAAGCCAAATGGCATGAAAATCCATTCATACAACCCCTAATTTGTCTTGAATGATGTCTTCCATTCATCACCTCCTCTCATTCGAATCTGATGATAGCCGCTTTTCAAATCAATCTTTGAAAAAAACTTTGCTCCATTCAAGCAATCCATCAAGTTGTCCATCCTTGGCAATGGAAATCTGTATCTGATGGTAATCTTATTGATTACCCTTGAGTCTGTACACATTCTCTATCCTCCATATTTCTTTGGGATGAGCACTGTCGGAACAGTGCATGGACTCAAGCCTTCTTGAATCAATCCTTTGTCCATTAAGTTCTGGACCTATCTCTTAACTTCTTCATTTTCCCATGGAATCAACCAATATGATTCTTTGTTCAGTAAAATAGCCCCAGGTATAAGATCGATATGACGGCTTATACTCCTGATAGGTGGCAACAAACAAGGTAGCTCGTCCACTACTATATCAGCAAACTCTTCCAACAACTCCAAAATTTCTTCTGGTAGATCATCTATCCTTGTACTGGTCAAAACAATTCTGGGCTTCCTAACCACAATAAATTGTGTGTCTTCCTTCTTCTTAACTTCATCAAGAAGTTCCTTCCCACTCATGAGAAGTACAGTGTTGCTCGTCTCTGTTTTCACTTCTTTATCCTTAATCAACAACAACATGTGAGTCTTACCATTTTTCTCCAGGGTGTATGTGTTCTTTCTCCCATCATGAACCATGTTTCTGTCATATTGCCATGGTCTACCCAGAAATAGATGAAAAACATCCATGGGAATTACATCACATAATATTTCATCTTTATATCCTCGTATTTTAAAATCAACTAAACATTGTTTAGTGACATTTACCTGATGTCCTTTTTGTAGCCACAAAACTTTGTATGGGCTTGGATGTACAACAGTGTCCATCTCCAACTTTTCTACCATCTCTGTAGATACGAGATTGCATGTGCTACCGCTATCCACTATGACCTTGCATACCCTGTATTTAGTTTTGCAAGCAGTCCTAAACAGACTGTTTCTTTGGGTCGAGTTCTTTGGTTCCTTCTCTTGTTTCAAGAGAAATTTCCTCATCATCAAAGATCTTCCGCCCTCAGTGTATTCTACCTCAACATTCCATCCTTGAGCTTCAACAATGTGAGTTTCACCACCATCTTTCTTCCTATCTAGACACTTATAGGATTTATGTCCAATTTTTCCACAGACGGAGCATTTCACTTCACCTCCTCTGCCTCTTCCTCTTCCTCTGGCTCAAGGAAAAGAACTTCTATTAGAATACTGCCTTCCTTGTGAGCTTCCTCCTCTCTTAGGTTGATTTTGAGGTTTATTCCCCTCTTCTTTAGGTTTCTGAGTTCTGTCTTGGGCAATTGTTTTGCCTCTGGCTTGGCTTCTGCCTTGGCCTCTTTGACCTTGCTTCCATCTCAACTTTTCTTTGGCTTTCAGGTCCATCTAATAATCATCTTCCATAGTTTGAATGGTCATCATGCTCATCTCATCTTGAATTTCATATCGTAGACCATTCATGTACTTGACAAGTTTTTCATCATCGCTTTCCCGATGACCTACTCTGATGTTTATCCTATAAAATTCTTCAGTGTATTTCTTCACTAACATCAACTTCTATCTCAAATTCTGCATCTTCCGAAATATAGTGATTTGATAATCCCTAGGTATAAATTTCTCTTTCATATTTGCAACCATTCTATCCCATCTTTTGATTTTTTTTTTGCTTGCAACGTCTGTCAGCCTACAGTTCATCCCTCCATAGTGCTCCATGCCCTTTAAGTCTAGTGACGACATGTTTGACTTTCTTGTCTTCCTCGACATCCTCATAGTCGAAGTATTTGTCTATAACTGTAATCCAGTATAGAAGATCTTCAATGTCTAAGTTTCCTTCGTACACTAGAATGTCCATTTTTTCTCTAGCACCTATCCTTGCAACAACCCTGAATAGGCGTTCATCTACAACATCATCGACTACAACTTCTTCTACTTCATTTCTAGATTCATTTTCACTTTCAGCCTCACTGATGTCCAGAGTGTCAACTGTGCGCCTCCGTGTTGTCTCCATAGCATCAATTCTGGCACGTAACTAACTCATTTCTCTTTCCACTGCTGGATCAGGCATTGGCCTATCTCTTCTTCTTGGTGGCATGGCTATGAATTTTTTTTTTCTTTTCTCTCTACTACAGAAAGAAAATAATTTGTTCTGGGCTCTAATACCACTTGATGGTGTGTATCAGATTATTTTATTTATCTACTCTACCATGCTCTTCCTGCAGTCTATAGATAGAAACTAGCTCTGATACCACTTGATGCAAAACCCCAACCCTCGGGCTGAGATCCACGCAGGATTGTTCTTAATTATCCTTGAGATGAAGTGGTTCTCTCGAATCCCTATTGGAACCTCGCGAATCCTATCCATAGGTCCTTCGTGAAAACCCACTCTGTGCGACTTAACACTAGGCATGAGCCCTACATCTCCATGCGACCACAACCAGGCCTTAGTGCAAGCGCCTTTCGCAACTCGTGAGTTCGTGGGTCGATGAACCTCAACTCCTCTTTTCCAAAACTGTGATACCCGAGATGGCAATATGGGGATGGCTCCTTCTTGTTAGTGCCTTCCACACATAACCACTAGCTAGGTCCTAACTTTAGCACCCCTCGCAACTCACAGCTTCACGAGTTGGATGGTTGAGCCCTAATGTTCCTCCTTGGTGAATTTGCGACTCACGATAAGTCAACGATGGGTTGACCCTTTCCAAGGTCGATGTGTGTCCACCACATGTCACCAAATTCCACATTTATCCAGGCATTTTATCATTATTCCACCTGTCAACCACGCGGTCCCCACCTGACGGATGTGCCACGTGTTCACATGAACTCTCAGCACTCAGTACTTCGTGACTTCTGTAGTTGAAAAGAATCTCTTTCAAACCCTAAACCCTCGATACATAATACCACGCGGAGGTTGTGATCCAACGGTTCTCCCATGGCTTGGATCCAATGGTCTGGGTCTCTTTCTCTGCTCCTCGCAACTCAAGACTTCGCAAAACCAAAGATATTTGGTCTGCCCTCCAAACTCATGAACCCCGAATTCACAGAATAATCCAACGATGTGGGTTGAAATGAGATCAACGACTCACGTTGATTCTTGATATTAAGGTGGTGAGTTCTTCCAAATCCTAACCACTTTATAGCTTCATTAGATCCTACAATCCTCGCGACTTTGCAAGATTTCCACGGAGAATTCTGACCGCTTGATTCTCTCCTCAATGCTTCTACCCAGTGGCTGAGTGTTCTCCCTCCTGAGCTTAATTTCTATGGGACGATTTTGATCTCTATATCCCCTTGAACTTTTCAAAGGTGTTATCCCTCCTGAGCTTTCACTTGCAAACTCAAGCCTCCAAAAAGATCCTTTCTCACACTCCTTGCGAAACACTTTCAAATAACTTCTGGTTATTTGAGTCTTCGACCCTGTGCACTCTTTGCAACAGTAGTCTTTCAACCTTCCCCTTGGTTGATAAGTTCAAAGGTTTCAACCAACCTGCGCACACCTTACACGACTCTGTGCTTCAACTACACTTCTGCTGATATGAGAACAATGATATCTCTCCTGAGCTTTCTGAGATAAAAACTCAGACCCTCGTCAATGCACACATTGCGGACATTCACTGTACTCCTTGTAGGAATTCCCAGGAAGAGAAACAATTGAAACTCATTCTACCCCTCTTTCAAACTTCATACACTCAACATGAAATCCTACATAACACATCATTGAAACAAATGTATAATAGAGAAACAAATCAACTATAAACATACCATTTAGAAAATGTAAACAATGAACATCATAACACCATGAAAGTTGAGTCAAAGCTTCATATATTAACTCAAGTGCTCCTATACATGGGTTGTTCTCTACAGTTCTCTGCTACAGCTCTCCAGCTTATGAATTTTGAATGGGTTCTTGTTACAATGATACAAGGGTGAGGGTGTCTAAATCCGTTTTCCCTCCTATATTCTAAACTATCTAATCTAACATTCATATCTACCTACTTTACATTAATAGTGTTAAATGCCTATTACATCCGATAGATGAGAGAAATCTCTCTCCAGATCCGTTCATATCTCCAAGACATAAATGTAAGTACACTCCTCCTAACTATTACATTAATGCTTCAGATTTCAAAATTCAAAACATTTTCATAAAAACGTGCCCTTTTTCCCATCTGCGCGTCCAACTGTTCCATTGGCTAGGCACATGCTTTAGTTTGTTCGATGCTCTTGAATCAACAATATATGATGTATACCATGAAAATTAAAATTCATTTCTATGTAACTTTCAAAATTAGGATGCATAATGTTAGTATTATTATTATTATTGTTTTCTCAAAAAACTAATATACATGGTAAATGGGAAATGAGAATTATGTAGTGGTTCTCTACTTATCTATATATTGTATAATTTTTTTATAAAAAAAAAAATAGAAAATGCAATTATAAATTATGAATTTATTAGTAATTTTACAAAAGAAATCAACCATTTTTATAGATCATTTCATGGTTAATAGCTTATTTGATTAATGATTAGGATTAATGAGCATTGCATTAATGTATAAGAACAAGAATAGCCAAAATCACCAATGACTAAGCTGGGAATAAAAGAAGAAGTTATTCTACATAATACTGATGAATGTATGGTGTGATAAAGAATTATAGGATAAAATAAAACTAAGATACTAAGTGATAGTAAGTGGTTAATTGTAGGCTAAAATAAGAACTATTTCTCATGAGTTGCATAGTGATACTAGACATTGGGCAATCCGCAAAACACCATGGTAGGAAAGAATATTTGGCACCATTGTGAAAGCAAAAGGGTTGAATATGTAAAGAATTTTCTGCTAGACTGCCACCCAAATTAGATCTCCATTTAAAAATATTTGTCAAAATACAGACTAAGGCAATGAAAATTTAGTGATATCAGAATGCTTCTCTCAATAATTTTCAATCATCAAAATAAGATTTTAAAGAAATCCAAGTAATATCTTAATTTGTGTAAGGTCTCATAGACCAATGATGATAGACACTAACCACCACCAATGATGATTTTTGTACCTTGCATATTTGAGCATTTTTTATGTTTTTGTTGGCTGGTTGATCTGTGAATAACCTTTGTATTAACATTAAATTTAATTGTTTCTTGGAATTAGCTCTTATATATTTCATACGCATGTGATAAATAATGTGAAAGCATTGTGATACAACATGTTTTAATTTTTCTGCGTTAAATGTGTTCTTATTATGCATTAGGTTTCTTTCACAGTTATACACTTTGGTAGAATTTCACATGTCAAAGATTTCTGTAATTTTCTCTCTTGCCAAAATCATAGTAAGCTTTATGAGATTAAATATGGGTTGATGATGCATTAGGTTTCTTTTACAGTTACACACTTTCGTATAATTTCACATGTCAAAGATTTTTGTAATGTTCTCTCTTGCCAAAATCATAGTAAGTTTCTTGAGGTAAAATATTCTTTGATGATGCATTAGGTTTTTTTCACAGTTATATAGTTTGTAGAATTTCACATGTCAAAGATTTTTGTAATTTTATCTCTTGCCAAAATCATAGTGAGATTTGTCTTTCTTAATTTCCAAATTAATGTAATCAAATTTAAGGCTATATTCCTTTTCCACTTCAATTGCATGCATCTAAAAATAAACGGAAAATTAAAACAAAATGTGCCAAGTGAGTAAAATTTCTTATTGAGAGAATCTTTGAGGGTAGCCTCAGCTACATGTGCCTTCAAAAAGTCCAATGAGATCAAATTTGCAAATACCAGGAAACCTTATTCCATACAATTTCACATAGAAAGAGAAATTTTAATGAATTTAAAACCAATCTGAGTAAGGTGCCCCAAACTTCCTTTCAAACTTGTCCTTATTCTCACCAACACCCAGCTTCAGAACACACTATTAATGTCCAGCCACAACCAATGATGAAGAAGGAAGACCTTGGTGACAATGACAAGATTAAACAATGGCTCCAAGACCAAAAACCATCAACAAAAATCTGTAGGTACTAGCTAGAAATTATGAGCAAATCAGTATCCATTTATATATCATACAAAAAAGTGGGACATGCATTAAGTGTGCTAAATCTTGTTTCACGTTTGAAAACTTTATAGTTATTTGCACTTCCAAAATTATCCATTAAGGTATCTTACACTATGTCAGTTTGGTTGATTCATGTAATTTTTCAAAATTATCAGTTTTTCTTCAAATAGGTTTATTGCTTGCTAGCTAGTGTAATGTGTACGAATCTAGACTAGTTAAAGAAATTGAGATAAATTTCCCAATGGAATCAAAATCTTAAATAAGGGAAATTATTGATCACCATTGATTATTTAACCACCTTTATAATTAAAAGGTGTTATCTTCATTTCCGTAACCCTATGTTGATATATGATCACATCATTCAAAAAAAATGTGTGTCGTGTTTAAAATTTATGTTATAGAAAGACATACTAGAGGGAGTTACAAGGGTCCTTATACCATAAAAAAACTACTCATATTAGATCATTTTGGATAAATTTTGACTATGAAACTTTGACAACTTGTGGAAGCTAGTGATATTGTAAGGAAAACACCTTTCATCCTCCTAATTTCCTCTTTTTCCAAGTGCCCTAGCTATAAAAATATTTTTTATAATCCATCAATAAATTTCTTTAACTATTACAATAAGTGGGCATTGTCAAATTTTCAACAGTTAGTACTTCCAAACTAGCCCACGACATTTGAGCATCTATACAAATCCATCTTGTTTATTTGAGAATATTCGGTATTGCAGAAGGTGCACGGTGGTATACTAAAAGATCCCTATGTTTAAGTATTCTTGTATGAAGTTACCTTGCACATATCATTTGTGTTGGTAACTATTTCATCTTTTGGTTGATTGTCATAAATTCAAGTACCATTTTGGTAGGGGAAATGGAAAATTAAATATCTAGAAGGGACAAGCTATGATTTTATCAGTCACAAATTTATATATTGGTCTTACAAATTGGAATTTTCTTGGAGCTTGTACAATGATTTCTAGAACAAAAATATCATCATATGATTGTGATGGAACCATCAATGATTGTGTCAAGAAATTTGATTCGATATTCATTAGAAGATGTGAATGTTTCTAACAATCTAGTGAGAGCATATCAAGTTAGGTTTTTCTTGATGACATTGTTAGAAGGGAATATATGCATGCTCAATTCAGAAATACAGTTGAGACTTGAGAGCGTAGATATATTAGGGGAACTTTTTGTAATCTACCTTCCAATAGGGACTCTCAAATCATTGTTGCAGATTATATTAATGAGGACTAGATATACTTGTCTGAAATACAAAACAAATAATCAAACAAGCTAATGAGTTTAAAATCCATAGTATAATTGAGAGGTCATGGCCACTTTGCTATAAGGATCTTCACCATTTATCTTGGGTTTATTAATCTCATAGCCAAAGAAAATTTTTCCTTCACATTGATATCCTGGTATGAGTTCTTGAATAGATAACAATAAATGCTACTCATCCCTATGGATATTCAAACCTAGATTCTAATGTTTCTTATCAATTAGTCTTCCAAATTCCTCCCCAAGTTTCTAATAAGTCTTATCTAAATCAG
>WSFP011373198.1:0-30859 GCA_009831015.1 Picea engelmannii
TTTTTTTTTCTTCCAATGAAAGAAGAACTAACAAAAGATGCTAACAACTCATTTTTCTTAAAAATTCAAACTAAAAATAAGCCAAAAAAGCTAGGAAACACAGAGAGACAAGAGGATTTATTTTTTTGTTTCATGAAAAAATTGAGCCTGTAAACTATCTAAACCCTAAACAATAGAAGCTTCTCGAACTCAGAAAGAACTGGGAACCAAAAGTTTCTAGAAAAAAGAGGAAAATATTTTGAAAGAAAATTTCCAAAATCATAGAAATGCATGTTATGAATGTCCAGCCTGCGTATGTACGCGGGTTGTATATAATGTAGATCGTGTATGTACGTGTGTTGTATAAAGAATAGGGTGTGTATACCTCTGTAAATCTTCAAAAAAAAGAAAAAAATTGGATAGATAAATTGGGCAAGTGAAGCTGGTATGAACCTAAAAGGTGACCAGAGACCCAACGTGACTCAGGAAACTCAGAAAAATCAGAAAGAAACTGAAAATGAAATCTAACCAAGATCTCCCACTAAGACCCTAGAGAGATTCCCCAATGGAGTCACCAATTCTTCTAGTGGGGAAAATTCCCTATTACTATATTAGGTTAGAGTATGGAAACAACATTGATCTCCCTTAAAAGACAATCCTTTTTCTAAACTACCCCCAACACTCTAAATGGATGAAAAAAAAAGTGATAGGAAAGTAGGTTAGAAGTAGTACCTTTGGTCCTAATGTTCAATGTAGACCTCCTCCGTATTTGTAGCTTCCCACGCTGTTGGTCTCCTCTCAAAGTTGACGTACTATAACACTTAGGCAAACAATGCTACAAAAATTCTATCTCTACTCATCAATATTAGGGTTAGATATAAACCATTATGCATAAATCAAATGAAAAGAATAAACACATAATATTTGGGACAAGAATATGATTATTTTATTCAATATGAAGATTAAAAGTTACAACCTTCAACGTCTGATGCTCCACAAACTAGGTCTGGGCTCCTCTTAATGTTTCTCTAAGTGCATCATACCAAATCCTTCTCTCACAATCAACTAATCACTTTAGGGAAAGGGAAGGGATTGTATAGGAGAAAAGGGCTAGAGAGGGAATGTTGAGGCCAAATATTAGGAAGGATTGCAATACCTAGAATAAGAGGGGGAAAGGATTTTGGTAGAGTTTCTCTATTATCATGCTTGTTGTTGGAATGGGACCCCAATACCTCCTTTTATATGAAAAAGGGATAGTTATTTGTCTTGGGGATGGGCTACAATGGGTGAATTCGTTGGGAAACCTTCAATAGCCCATAAACTCTGCCCAATTCCTTGCAACTTTTCATTTTTTGCAACTTTTGGAGGTAAACACGGGTTGTTTAGTATGGAGATAGTGTATGTACATGAGTTACCTAGCATGCAACTAGCATATGTACGCAGGTAGTAGTGCAACAGGATGCGTACATGCTCCAAAAAATGGTTTTTTTAAAGAGAGATCCTCAACAATAGCTTGGCAAATTGTGCAAGTAGAAAGACCAATGCCATGCATGTATAGGTAGGTAATTTTAGGGCTATAACACTCCAGAGGAATTTTTAATATTAATCATGAACGAAAAAACCCTAGGCATCCAAAAAGCTAACCCTGAGAGGTGAAACACCAAAATTCATGTGGGCCCCTATGGGTAAGTTGGTACCTCAACTTCTTGGGGTTGTAAATTTGCATACGACCTCTGTTTTAGGTGCATGATAGCTCATTGGAAATGTATTTTCGAGAAATACACATTACACCATCAACCTCTGACTCTGTCTATAGTTTGATTGTGGCAAGTGAAAAAGAAATTGTTTAGGGCCCCAAAACAACCCTGGAAGTACAAAAAGATGTGTTGACATGAAAAAATCCAAAATAAGCCAGTTGGATTAGGTGGGAGGCCACCAGTCTCCTCTTGGAATATGTGTAGGGCTTCATACATACCTGAAAGTGTAGAACCCACAATTAGAAGGAAGTACAGAAGAACGTGTTGAAATAAAAAAATGTCAAGAGGAGCCACTTGGAATAGGTGGGTGGCCATCAGTATCCACCTGGATCAAACCTCCCCCCTTTGGAAGAAATGGTATCCATTGTGCTGAGTTCCCCCATTAGGTGATGAAACTTATATTGAATTTGTCCCTGGGTGAGCCACTGGCCTTGGTGTAGGAGCTTCCCAACCTTGACAACCAGATAAATCTGGATCCTCTGCCGACGAGTGCCCTTGAACTATGTGTACATTATCTGATCAGTGGATGCATGTTCCATGTAGTAAGGGTTGAGCTCTGTTGTTTTCAATTGTTCTATGATCTCTGAGGTGTCTAATAATGGTGGAAAATATGTCCGAAAGAGGTCCACATTGAACATTGGGTGCAAGCCAAGGAAGGGTGGAGTGTTAAGCTCAAAAACATTGCTACCCACAACCTTGGTGATAGTGTACGACTAATAGCAAAATGGGAAGAGCTTCTGATGGGTCCCTATAAGATGCTCTTTCTGCAAATGTAACCAGGCCTTGTCTCCAACCTGAAATTGGTGTGCTACCCTATGTTGATCATGGTGCTGCTTGTACTTAGCATTGGATTTTTGAAAAATCTCATGGACCTGGTCGTTGATGTGTTGAATCCTCTCAATGAATATGGTGGATTTAGGGGCAGAAAAAACTGATTAACAAACTGAATATAATAAACAAAAAGATATGGAGAAAAATACAGACATCCAGTGAACAATATCTTCTATTGAATAAATCAAATAGGCTAAATCTGTAAAACCGCAGAACTGAAACAACTTTCTCGAATGGTGGTAGCTATCTCTGAGAAGAGATGTGGTTGCTACACGCATCCGTCTGAGTAGAATGATTACAATGAGGATCCAGATGCCTTTTAATATTACTCATGAATGTGACAACCCTATAAATCCAAAAATCTAACCCTAGGAGGTGTAACGCCAAAATTCATGTGGGCCCCTATGGGTAAGTTGGCACCTCAACTTCTTGGGGTCATAAATTTTTCATACGACCTCTGTTTTAGGCACATGATAGCCCATTAGAAATGTATTTTCAAGAAATACACATTAATCCATCAATCTCTGACTCCATTTATAGTTTAACTATGGAAAGACAAAAAACCACTATTTATGGCCCCAAAACGGCCTTGGAAGCTCAAAAAGATGTGTTGACATGAAAACATCCAAAATAAGCCAGTTGGATTAGGTGGGAGGCCACTAGTCTCCTCCTATAATATGTGTAAGGATTTAGATAGCCCTAAAAGTGCAGAACCCACAATTACAAAGAAATACAAAAGAACGTGCTAAACTAAAAACTGTGAAGAGGAGCTAGTTGGAATAGGTGGGTGGCCACCAATATCCACCTGGATCAGTCCTCCCTCCTTAGGAAAAAAAATTCTCCATTGAGTTGAGTTCCCTCATCAGGTGAGGAAACTTCTGTTGAATTTGGCCTTGGGTGAGCCACTTTCCTTGGTGTAGGAGTTTCCCTGCTTTGAAAACCCGATAAAGCTGGATCCTTTGCTAGCAAGTGCCATTGACCTGTGTGTCCACTATCTGATCAATAGATTCTTATTCCATGCAGTCAAGGTTGAGCTTAGTTGGTGTCAGTTGTTCTGCAATCTCTGAGGTGTCCAATAATGGTGGAAAATATGGCCAAAGGAGGTCCACTTTGAACACTAGGTGCAAGCCAAGGAAGGGTGGAGTGTTGATCTCAAAAGCATTGCTACCCACAACCTTGGTGATAGTGTAAGGCCCATAGCAAGGTGGGTGGAGCTTCCGATGGGGCCCTATAAGATGGTATTTCTGAAAATGTAACCAAACCTTGTCTCCAACCTAAAACTAGTGTGGTACCCTATGTTCATCACGACGCTGCTTGTACTTAGCATTGGATTTCTGCAAAATTTCATGGAATTGGTGGCAGATGTGCTAAATCCGCTCAATGAATCTATTGGATTTAGGGGTGGAACAAACTGATTAATAGACTGAATATGTTAGGATATTTAGACACATAGGAGTTAGTTAATATCTACTTGGTCTAATGTGTCTTTAGGTAAAAGTGTGTTTCTTTAGTATGTATTTGTAGTTATAAAATCCGACGGTCACAATATGTTCCCGACATAGAGTGATCTGATGATTCATATTCTCCTCGATCTTAATGACCATTGATCTGTGGATTAACACCCAATTGGTCCATGATATCTATTTAAAGAGAATGAAGGGTCATTTGTCGATGATCGATTGTAAGAAAATCTCTTGTGAAATATCTCTATAATCTTTTTCTTTTGCATTAATAAACTACTCCAAGTGGCTGCGTTGGCTGGGGCCGTGGATGTTACCCCGTAGGGGTTTTACGACGTAAAAACATCGGTGTGTTGATATTTGATTTGTTTGTGTGAGTGGTTACTGAAGGTGTTCATCCTCTTTTGGAATACATGTGTTGTCTAACATGGTATCAGATCCTGCTTGAAGACCCGCTCCTGTTGTAGATCAAGATCGTGAAACTGAGTTACCTCATATCCATTTTCTGCCATTTTCGTACATTTATGGGTTGACAGGACTATTTCATTGTGTCCGGAGCCCTCGTTTCAGTCAAGAACACCTTTCGTTTCACTCAAAAAGTTTTTTGTTTTACCAAGATAAGATTATTTCAGTTAGATCTGGAGGTATAAATCCTGAATACGCCATTTTAAAATTTTTGCATGGTATTATTTTGGTTTTATATTATTTTTTTTTCCGGGTTGTTACTCTTTTAGATATGTTTATGGTTTTTTTCCCGGGCTATGTGTGATCTATGAAAATAAAAAACAGATAGGAAATGGTGCATTTTTTGGGTAAGCTAACCGAGATCTAATCCTTGTTGTCATCGAGAAGCGAAAATTTGTGTAAAAATATTTTTTTTTGAGCATGCTCTCCAACAACAACAATCCTCTTGCTAAAAAATACAATATGTTTTGATAGACCATTTGGTTAAAAGTTTCTTTATTAAGTAAGAGGTCTTGAGTTCAAGTCCCTCTTTTTGTTACTTTTTTTTTAAAGTTCATGCTCAAATTGTAAAGTGTATTTCACTTCAAGTATAAAAGTGAATCACTATAAGTAGCTTTAATATTTTATTTTAGAGTTATTTTGTATGCAAATTTTATTTTATAAAGTAACTTCATTGTAAAAGTGATCCCAACTTCTCTTTATAAAAGTGAGTCACTTCATAAAGCAACTTACAACACCACGTGGTCCTTTGGTTATTGTTTATGCATTTTTTAAAAGGGGCATAACTTTCACATCCGAAGTCCGTTTTTAGTGTCGTTTTTTAAAACCGCATAATTTTTCGAGATCTTTCCATCCAGAACATCATTTTCAGTTTTTAAATCCATATTATCTTCATATTTAATATGGATTCTACAAGTAATCTCTTGCTTACCAGCACCAACTACTTCCAATGGAAATCCCATATGGAGGATTTATTAAGAAGTAAAGGCTTTTATCGGATTACCTTGGGAAAGAAAACAACACCCATTGGTGCTGATAAGAAATTCAAATGGGATAATAGGAATGATGAAGCATGTGGATTAAACAGAATGTCCATCTCTCTTGATTTAAGGTTCCACCTTCAATTAATTGATAAACCCAAAGAAGCTTGGGAAAAGATTGAATCTGTGTTTGGTAAACGCAATATTATTCGAGCACAACAGTTAGAAAATCAAGTGCTAACTTTAAGTCCAAATGATGTTTCTTGCATTGAAGACTATCTATCTAAGTTTAAAACGCTCAAAAATTTATGTGAAGAATGTAAGATAAATATAGAAGAAGATCGTTTCATCTATCTTATTCTTTCTAAGCTAGGTAGTGTATATTTCATGTTTGTATCTACCGTTTATGCCATGCAAGAGGCTCTAGGGACAACTTATGAAAAACCCAGTCTTGAGAGCTTTTGTGATGCTTTGATTAGAGAGAAAGATATGATTGTACAAATTGGAGTGATCAACACTGCAGGTACCTCCAACAAATCCTTAATTGTCCATTAGAAAAATAAACCCAAGAATCCAAAGAAGCAACATCCTCGCTAGAACAAAAAACAATATAAGGGTCCCAAATTCACTCAAACAACTTTCGCTCCTAATAGTGACAAAGGAGCAAAATATAAAAATAAGAAGACTGACAGACATTGCAACTTTTGTGCTAAAGATGGTCATGATGAGTCCAAATTTTTCAAGAAGGTGACAACTTTAGAAGCAGCGATAAAGAAGCACAACATCAATATTGATTCTACTTCTTCTTCTTCTCATGGACATGCACTTTCTGCTTCTGGTTTCTCCTTGAATATAACTTCTACTTCTACTTATGATGAGTGGCTTATTGATTCTGGAGCATATTATCATATGGCTAAGGATAAAGACATAATTTTTGCTCTAAATGAATGTAACACCAAGAAAATATTTGTTGGTGATGATAGCTCTCTCAATGTTGAAGGATCTGGAACAGTTCAAGTATAAAATGGTCATTTCAATGATGTATTATGTGTTCCAAGTTTTTCTTGTAACCTTCTATCAGTATATCAAATCACTCATTTAGGTGAAGGTAAAACTGTATAGTTTTCACCCCACCAAGTTGTAATCAAGGATCTAAAATATCCTAAGCATGTTCTTGCAACTGAAATTGCTGATGATATTACCAGGTTGTACAAGTTTGACAACAATGGGTCATCATCTTTTTCATTGGTTTTTGTTGCTCATAGAGATGACTTGAGAAAACTTTGGCATGAGCGGTTTGTTCATCTAAACTATCTCTCATTTTAACAACTATGTAATCAAAATATGGTAACTCATCTTCCTCTTGTTTCATGCTGAGATGGTGTTTGTGTCGATTGTGTTCTTGAAAACATCATCGGGACAATTTTGACAAACATGCCTCTTGGCATGCCTCAGGCCCTTTGCATCTTGTTCACAGTGATTTGTGTGTTCCACTTTATTCTCCTTCTTTTTCTTGGTGCAAGTATTTCTTAAATTTCATTGATGACTTTTCCAGACGTACTTGGGTTTACTTCTTAAAACTTAAGAGAAACGTTTTTTACGTACAAGGCCCTTGTAGAAAAGAAATATGGACATCAAATTCAAAAGTTAAGAACTGATAATGGAGGAAAATATGTGAACAATAATTTTACAATTTACTGCAATACACAAGGCATCCAAATGCAACACACTATTCCATATACACCACAACAAAATGGTGTTGTTTAGATAAATAACCACACATTAAAATAAATGGCTAATTGTATGATCCAATCTAAGGGATTAAGTCTAAAGTATTGGGCGGAAGCTATCAACTGTGAAAATTACATAGTAAATTGCATTCCCACAAAGGCTCTTACAAATATAACACCATAATAAGCTTGGACTAAAATTAAACTAGATGTAAGTCACTTCTGTGTATTTAGCAGTATAGCATGGGCTCACATTCCTAATGAGAAAAGGAAAGCATTACAACCTAAAAGTGAGAAGTTTATATTTTTTGGTTATTATGAATATGTCAAAGGTTATATGCTTCTTCAACCACATTTTAATAAAATTATTATTATAAGAGATGTTAAATTTTATGAAAATATCTTGGCCTACAAGCCTAATTTGACGTTTGTGCCTTCTTTGGCATGCAAGCCTAATTCAATGTTTCTTCCTTCTTCGGCCTGCGAGTCATATTCGTCGTTTGTGCCTTCTTATGTTTTGGTTTCTTCTTCAAATGATGACAATGAGGATTAAAATACACCTTCTCCTTCTCACCTTCCTCTAGATAAGTCCTTTGAACCAACACTAGCACCATCTCTAGCTCCACCACTTCCTAGATGGTTATGTTCAACACAAGAAGCAACTAGTGATCTTTTCAGTGATCCTTCATATCAATGTCGGACACATTCACAGTTCTAGTGAGCCTCTTCTCTTTTGGCTCAGGTTTCAAAGATTCGTGATCCGAAGAAATTTGTAGAAGCTTCAGGTCATCCATATTGGGATACAACAATGAATGAAGAGTATCGTTCTTTAATGGAAAATGATACTTGGGATCTTGTACCTCTTCCAAAAGGAAGAAAACTTGTTAGATGTAAATGGGTCTACAAAACTAAGTATACATCATATGGAAGTGTTGAAAGACACAAGGCTCAGTTAGTTGCCAAAGGATTTTCCCAAGTTAAAGGAATTGACTATAATGAAACATTTTCCCTTGTAGACAAAATGAATTACATCTGACTTCTTCTTGCCCTTATTGTCTCACATAAATGGGAGGTCCATCAGATGGACGTTAAATCCACCTTATTTCATTGAGATTAGCAAGAAGAAATCTACATGGAACAACCACCTAGCTATGTACAAAATGACTCTAGCCTTGTTTGTCTCCTTAAGAAATCTCTTTACGGTCTCAAGCAAGCTCCCCAAGCTTGGTATGCCAAAATGGACAACTTTCTTATTTTCACTGGATTCTCCAGATGCCATTCTGATCCTAATGTCTATACCAAGAAAGTAGGAAGCCATCTCATAATCATTGTCCTTTATGTTGATGACCTTATCCTTATTGGTAATGAATCAAAACTTTTAAACCATGTGAACCAACCTTAAGAAGAAATTTGAAATGACAGACTTAGGATTTTTGCACTATTTCCTTGGCTTCCAAGTTTTTCAAATAAGTGAAGAGATTTTTCTTTCCCATTCTAAGTATGCTTGTGATCTTCTTCGTCGCTTTCACATGGATGATTGTAAACCAACCCCTTCTCCCTACCAGTCTAGAGTCAAGCTTTCTACCACCTGTACTTCTCATGAAGTTGATGCCACCTTGTACCATCAGTTAGTTGGTAGCCTCTTATACTTGACTCAAACCGGTCCTGATCTTTCCTTTGTTGTTGGTATTCTTTCTCTTTATATGCAAACGTCCCATGAAAGCCATTGGAAAGAAGCTAAAATGATACTTCGCTATTTCCGTGGTATAGTTCAGTTCGGGATACATTACAGATCAGGGGGGACTCCTTTTCTGGTTGTGTGAGTGGTTACTGAAGGTGTTCGTCCTCTGTTGGAATACATGTGTTGTCAAACATAATAAAATAAACATAGAGATATGGAGAAAAACACATATGTCTAGTGAGCATTATATTCCATTGAATAAATGAAATAGGTTGAAACTGTAAAACTGCAGAACTGAAACAACTTACTCGAATGCTGCTAGCTATCTCCGATAATAGATGTGGCTTCTATGCACATCTGTCTGAGTAGAATGATTACAATGAGGCTCCAGAGGCCTTTTTAATATTACTCATGAGTTCCAAAACCATAGACATCCAAAAACCTAACCTTATGAGGTGAAACACCAAAATTCATGCGGGACCCTATGGGTAAGTTGGTACCTCAACTTCCCGGGGTCGTAAATTGTGTATACGACCTTCATTTTAGGTGCGTGATAGCCCATTGGAAATGTATTTTCGATAAATAGACATTATATTGTCAAACTCTGACTCCGTCTATAGTTTGACTGTGGAAACCCAAAAAAACATTGTTTAGGGCCCCAAAAAGACGCTGGAAGTACATAAAGATGTGCTGACATGAAAAAATCCAAAATAAGCTAGTTGGATTAGGTGGGAGGCCACCAGTATCCTTATGGAATATTTGTATAGATTTAGACAACCCTGGAAGTGTAGAACCCACAATTACAAAGAAGTACAAAAGAACGAGTTGAACTAAAAATTGTCAAGAGGAGGTAATTGGAATAGGTGGGCGGCCACCGATATCCACCTGGATCGCTCTTCCTCCTACTCTGGATGATTACACAAAGAAAATATATATATGAACACTAAAACACCAATAGACAAACAAATGTAGAACACATGAACTTGAAGGGAATAGGCCAACTTGATATTAATTGGAAAACCAAAGAAGGCCCTTACAAAGCATGCTTGATGATGAAGTCTGTTCTCTAATCTCTCACTGTTCATCCCTTGCATGAATCTTGACATCAAAATGTCAACGCTTCCTCCAAAATGAAATGTTTGATACCTCTAATATTCCCCAACCTTTGAAATCCCTTCAATATATAGGCTTTGAGAGGTGCAACCACCATGAGAAAATGAAGGATATGGTTGAGGATATAGCTCCTTAAGTTTGGATTTGGATCCTAAGATAGAGCCATAGCATAGGGGTCAAGCAAAACCAACCTCATGCCAAGATATATGGCCCTTAGGAAAAGGTGGGAGATTCCTTGATTTCCTCTAACTAGATTGGCACTCCCCCAGTCTAGTTGAACACAAGGCACCATCCTATAAAGTGGCGCTCCCATAACATGGAAAGGGGGTTCCACCCCATGACGTGGCACTCCCAAAACATGTCCAGGGGGGCACCACCCTTAATAAATTCTCAAAATTGGTCAAATATTCTAAGAAAAGGGTATGTTTCGATTGTTAGATAAGAGGGCCTCTTCTTCCAACATGACTTAAGGATTGTGATAACTATTTTCATGGTGTCAAAAGGTTGCAACACTCAAGAAAGTGAATGAGACACTAGGTAGGGTGAATACGACACTTGCACCAATGCATGTGACACTTAACAAGGTGCATACGTCACTTTGCAACACTCAAGTGTGACATTTTGGTGTGTAACAATGCTTGCTTGGGAAATGGTAATGGAAGGTTTCCTTGCTTCTCGGTGCTCTTGGAAAACTTATTGGAGCATTTCTAAAGCCTCCTCCTTTCCCAAATCTTGTTACCACTACATCATCATTGGAATGAGCCTATCCTCTTTCCAATTATGTATTTGAATGACCTTCTCACCAAGGTGTACAAGCTATGCTTTGTTCTTGTCCCAATCTATCATGACTGCAGTGAGGGAGTCTTGGCATTCTTCAAACTTATTCTTTAACAATGACAATAGTTTTATAGAAGTATCAAGGTCCTTATCCATATCCACCATTCTATGGTTGAAAATTTGGAATTTCTCCTTCAAGTGCTCATTCTCTTCTCGAAGATTAGCATTGTTGGCCCTTAAATCTTCCAACTTCTCTCTGTTTTCTTTACCCATGATTTTTACAATGTTCTCTTCAAAGTTATGGAAGCTATGTCATGTTGTACAATGAAATTGATCCAACACTATGTGATCCATAAATGAGAGACTTGTATCCCACTCGCTTCACCAAAATGGATCCTTTGCATAAGTCTCTTTTAAGCTCCATTCACAGGCTTGTATAGAGTTCTTTATCTGGAAAAAGGACACTAGGAATTTGTCCTTTTCCCTATACACGGTTTTCAATATTCTTTGTTCTTATCTTCTCTTCTGATGGTTGCAATATTTATGTTCTCTATCCAAACTCTGCTCTGAATGATTTGATATCTCCTTCTCTATGTAACCTACACACAACAACCCATATGAGAATGCAATGGAAATCTTCTATTCATTGAGTAATTTCTATGTTTAGTGCTAGTTTATTGTCAATATGATTGGTTTGTTTACTTATGGTGATAAGGAGAATCTTACCATGTTCCAACTCCATGGATTTGTTTAAATGATATGCTACTCTTCCCCTTTAGTATGCAACACACAAAATTCAAACAACTAATCTGTTCAACACACCAATATATGTTCAAATTCGAATTGCCAAGAGAAAGTAATTTTTTCTTTCCAATCTTGAATACTTGCAATAACACTTAAATGGTAATTCAAGTTAACACCTCATACTTATTATTCAATTATAAACTCTATTATTGGAAATTTCTCTCATAACACTTAACACTTTTTCTGCGCGTTACTCATCTGCATTCTATTTGAGCTTGGATTGGACTGAGAGCTAGTTGTAGCATATATATTAAATTAACATAATATACAAGTACATGGGTGATTAGGCCAAAACAACAAGTTGAGGAATGAATAATAAGAAACTCTTGAAATTGCAATTAAATATCAAAATTTTCAATGCTAATTTTAGATGTAGAATTTTTAATGAGTTCCTTCTGTGGCTCCACCCAATTTCCCATTAATAAAGAGAAACCCATATTTTCTTCTCTATTTTCTTCCACTATTAATTGTTTCAACTTCCTTGTTGTTGGATCCAAGGTTATTTTCCCACAATTGTGAAGGAATCATAAAAAACTTAAGGATCTTTCCTACCCCTCTCAACCTTGTATAGTCGTGGAACTCCTACACATGTATTCTTTCTCAAAAATTTCTTTCCTATATGTGAAAAAGAATGTATTGCATGTATCCTCCAAATTTCGCCTAGAAAATGGCTCAACAAAGTAGTGAAATCGACCAACAAAGGAATGTATTCAACTAGCAACGCAAAATATCCCAAGGAGAGATGTGAATTCATACATGAAGGTAATAAATCACTCGAGGGATGTGAAAACATATAGGAACAAGATAAAACACCCAAGGGAATGTGAAAACTTCTAGGCATGAAATAAAACGTCGAGGGGCATGTGAACTCACCCATGCATTAAGTAAAATGCCCAGGTGAATGTAAACTGGGCCTAGGAAAAGAGAAAATGACCTAGGCATTGATAAAAATGACTCAAGGAGAGAAAACATCATCAAGGTGAGAGACAAACACTAAAATCAATGAAAATACATATTTTTCAATTTTACCATGAAAATACAAATTTTCTACAGATGAATTTTACCATACATTGATCTCAGACTTTGAAGGGAATTGGACGGTAGAAATTCCAAATCTATTGGAATTATTCATTTGCACATAGAGGATGATCTCTCGCACCATTACATAACCAAGAAGTAATTTAATTTAACATGAAGAAAAATAACATCAAACACAACAATCAATGACAATGAACTCATGAATTTTATCCTAGAAACCTAACTGGGAAAATCATCTTCGAATAGGGGCTCAATCTACATCATTTCGACAAATATCTAGTTAAAAGGTTGTTCTTTCTCTTAGTTATTCCTCATCTTATCCAAAAAACCCTTTGATAATGTGAGTGAAGGAAGAAATAGGGAAATTTGTGGGGTAAGGGGAAGGCCAACAACCATGCCCTTTCATTTCCCATTCTTCATGTTTCTCTCCCTTTTTTCCCCTCTCACATTTTTCTCATTCAATATTTACATTTGATTGATTTGCATAGTTTTCTTAACCTTTTTTAATTTTCGAATTGAATTTTAGGTACTAATTATTACACCCATTCATTGGTTCAAATCCATTTTGGACAAACATTTATTTTTAGAGCACATTATAGTAAAAGTATTAAAGCTATGAACCATGCATAATTATTCGATCCAATCCTAATACCTACTTCGAATTGGACACAATGTGAATCAACTAAGTCAAGTATTCCTACACCACTAATGAAATCCATCTGACACTGCATAACTCCATCAAAAAATCCTTGGGCTCGAGACTTGCAAATTTCAAATAACCTTGTTGTCTTAAACTTCATTGTTTCACTTGCATTCTATATTTTGACACCACTGATCTCACTTGAACACAAACTTGAAAAGAGGGAACATGTTTTTCTTCAAATATATGTGAGTTTATAGCCATACATATACCCCAAATGAATAAGCATGGAATCATTCTAAATTATTTCATTTTTTTTTGCTATACCATTTCCACAAACATTCCTCTATAGTTTCACCAAACCACTCTTTTAACACACCTAAAATATTCTTTACTTCCTTCCATATTTGTTGTGTATGTTCACAATGAATTGTTGTGTATGTTGACAATGAATTAACATATGAGATATAGTTTCTACCCTCCATTTTGTATAAAATACACATCCTAGGACTGTTGGAGATATTACACAGTCACCTAGAATTATTTTCCTAAGTTTGATAGTCCAATGTTGAGAACACTTCCTTAGATGAGAATATTCTCTCTAGAGAATATTCCCCTACAAAATGGGATATTCCTCTTCAGTTCAGAGTTAGTTACACTCAGTTAGACTAGTGGAAGTCACAAATGAATGGAAACCTCGGTTTTATCACCAACAGTTGCATGTGTTTCTCTCACTTCCACACGCATGACTCAATTAACTGATGATTGCATGGATCCATTAAATACGACTAGGTGGTAGTTCACTTCAGTGTCTATCAATGAGTGTCTAGATCTCTCTAGATCACTACTATGGAACATTAGTTACTCATGTAGCCTATATCTATTGTAAATTATTCACTCCTTGTGTGTGGAATACAATTAATACAAATTATTTCATAATTTCCTCTATTTTTTGTCTTTTCTTCACACCATTTGCAAGATGTGTACTTTTTTTATTGTTAGCTAGATATTTTGTGCAGGTATAATAGAAAACATACATGGTATCAAATCCCATAGGTTGCTATGACGAAGGTGCACCAACATTTTTTATTTGCAGGTACTGAATATTGAATAACACAAGAAAGATGGATTGTTTATCGATGATACTTCTCACTCATAACTATCTGGAGTGGAAGCCAACAATTCTTCTTCAACTCAGATGTAGAGGCTTGTACCAAATAACCATGGAAATGGAAGTAGAACTTTATTCCACCAATGAGAAAAATGACTTTCTCAATTGACAAGATATGGCCATAGGATGTATCTTTTGGTCTATTTCTCCTAAAATTATCCACCAATTATACGATGAATCACGAGAATCAAATCCAAATGAACTATTCACTAGACTGGAGGTTTTATTTGGGAATAAATAATAATTTGAAGATTGCATGCAGGAGATTGAAAATATAGAGCTATAAGAGAAGACATCATAAGATCATGCCTCTTATTCTGAAGAGTCTTGTTCCATTAATTGTAGATGATGTCTAATCCATTTCAGATTTATTTTATGAATTTAATATGGAATATATCATGCATGGATATCAAGAGTCACATGCTGACATTTTTTCATGTGGCATGCATGTATCTCAGGAGAAACATGCATGCACCATGCATGCATCTCAAGAGATAAAAAGGGGGTCGTGCACATCAAATTCAATTTTGATATCTTCTAAGAAAAAAATGTAGAAACAAATTGGATATTTTAATTCCTCTCATAAAAATATCCAATTTAAAAAAAAATCGTCTGAAACAGAGTCTGGGAAGTGAAGTTATGAGAATTTTGAAACCAGTAAATATTCAATGTTTTTCCAAAAATGGCCGCACGATTTTCAAGGTTTCATCCAAACTTCATTTGGATATTCTTCATTACAAAAAGATAAAGTATATGTGTGTGGGCATCTCACTTTTTCATCTACTTCATTAGATCTGTGAAAACATATACATCTTCAACAAAATATTCAATGAGTACAAACTTGCATAGTTGTGAGGTCTTCGTGGAGTGAAGGACACAATTGCTTAACAACTTCTTTTTGTTCCTTCTCAATTTTTTTCTTATGCATTGTACTTTGGGGGGGGGGGTGTCCCATGAGGTTTTCCCTCTTTCCTCATTTTTTCAATGTTTCATTTTTAGACACATTGTACAATGGGTACCTAACATGGCCTTGGTTTCCAGGACCCATTCATCATGTAAAACCTAGTAGTGTTTAAGGGAGGTGTTGGATATATTACACACTCACCTAGAATTATTTTACTAAGTTTGATAGTCCAATATTGAGAACGCTTCCTTAGATGAGAATATTCTCTCTAGAGAATATTCCCCAACAAAATAGGACATTCCTCTTAAGTTCAGAGTTAGTTACACTCAACTAGATTAGTGGAATTCACTCATGCATGGAAACCTCAGTTTTATCACCAATAGTTGCATGTGATTCTCTCACTTCCATACTTGTGACTCAATTAACTGATGATTGCATGGGTCAGTTAACTAGGACTAGGTGGAAGTCCACTTTAGTGTTTGTCAGTGAGTGTATAGATCTCTCTAGATCACTACTATAGTGCATTAGTTACCCATGTAGCCTATATCTGTTGTAAATTATTCACTCTTTGTGTTTGGAATACAATTAATATAAATTATTTCATCCTTTCCTCTATTTTTTATTCTTCTCTTCACACCATTTGCAAGCTATATACTTTTTCATTCTTAGTTAGATATTATATGTAGGTATCTTAGAAACTCTACAAGGACTCTATCTACTCCTCCTCTGCAAGGCTTCCCATAACAATTCCTTGTTCCTTAAAGTTAACCAAATAAATATTCTAGTCTTCCTGGGGGATTTTAGTTTCTAGATCTACCTCCACCACCAAATTGGACTTTGATATTTGAAACAAGCATGGATTTGTATCCCTCTCTGGTCTTGTTTTTTTGACCATGCTAGAGTGTCCATTTACTCTCTCAATTTGATATATCCTTTCTTTATATTCTCAATATAAGAGTTCCGTAAAACTGCTTGTTCCCCTTCCAAACCCATTGACTTTGCTAACCTCCAACCTCGTTGTGAAATATCTATACTGGCTAGATATCCCACTTGATCAAGGGTGCAAAATCCTCTTTCATGTAGAAGGACATTCAAATATTATAATAATCTTACCCTTTCTCCATATCCTAATATAGAATCAACATAATCCTAACCTACTCATTGTTTCCCACTTTCCAAGCCAAATGATTTTCAATCATTAGAAAGGAATGAAAAAGAGTCTTCCAATGGATGGAAACCTTTTTTATACCTTTTATTAAACTCCTAATCCAATCAATAAAAGTCCATGGGATTATATACTTTTTTTCTATAGTTCTCCAACACAATCAATCTTTATTAAGTATTTTCCTCAAACTTTTAGCTACTAGGAAAGTACCAAAATGATGAATATTGTTCAATCCCCACCCACCCTCCTCCTTTGGCCTAGAAACATATTTCCATTATACTAATGGAATTCCATCATTCTCTTTTCTTCATGGTCCAAAGGAATTTTAAACATGTCTTTCTAATTTTTTCAAGGATCCCTTTAGGTAGGCCAAGGAATGCCAAAACATAGGGATATCTTCCAACACAGATTTTACTAAAGTCAGTCTCCCCCAAAAAGACTACCATCTATTGCACTAGTTGTTAATTCCACTCTATATTTTTTCCATCAACCAACCCCAATGTTTTTTTCCATATCCATGGTTTTAAAAGGAAACCCAAACATTTAAATCCATCTTGAAAATTTAGGAGCTTAAGAAAAAAAATCCCTAGAACCATATGCTCATTTTCTTGATCCAGACCACTAAAGAAACAAATTATATTTCTTCACATTTAGCTCCATACTTGTAGCCACTCCATAAATCTCCAATATATCCTATAGCTTCCTTTCTTCCATTACACTAGTATTAGTGAAAAACAAAACATCGTCAACAAATAATAAGTGGGTTAAGATAAATCCCTCACAATTCTGACTCCTGTGACTACTCTTGATATTTTTTCTTCCATAATATCCCTACTTGAAACTTCAACAACAAGTAGGAAAAACAAGGGGGATAAAAGGTATATTTTCCTCACCCATATAAAAGGAATGAAAAATTATGAGCCATCCTATGAAAACAACAAAGAAAAGATAATTTATACAACCAATGATCGACTTAACCATTGGAAGAATAAAACCCACATATAGAAGCATTAATACAACATATCACTAACTAGTTTTGGCATAAGCCTTGGATGAGTCCAATTTCATAACCATTTATGGGAAATTATTTGTTTCTATTGAGTGAATAACTTCTGGAGTTTCACAATAGCTTCATGTATTTTTCTTCTATCTAAAAAACCAAACTATTCTTGAGAGATAATTTTTATTTATTTTTTTAACTCCAACTACCAAAATCTTTGTGATGATTTCGTACACATAGTTACACACGGATATCATCCTAGAATCATCAAATGAATAAATCTTATCATTTTTTGGAATTTGTGATGTTCCAATTAGAAATATTCAGAGAAAAAATTACAAATTTTACTCAAATCTATTGTTGAAATAAATTAAACTGCAAATACAATAGACAATGTGAACCAAAATATTATTCCTTTATTGATATGGAAGCATTGTTCACTTGCCTCTTTGAGGGGGAAACCTCCAATAGAGTATATCTTATATTAAAAATGATTTCCAAGACATATTTTAAAATGCTTATACTTCTTTATATAATACTTTCTATCCCTTAAGAACATTCTAGAGAAGGAACTTTCTAGTAGACAGAACCTACTAGTAAGCCTTCTTACAATAATTGTGTTCACACTACTACAAGGACCTTATTTACTAGCGATGGCCTACATACATATCAATACATAATATTCTAAAAACTTAGGGGGTTAGGGAGGTTAGGACCCTAAAATTTCATCGCCCTTAAAAGGAAGCCTTCTCCTCAAGGATGGATATGTGGGAAATGTTGTAGAGTAGTTGTTGGCTCCCAAGAGGCATCCTATGGTTGTGTATCCTTCCAATTTTTGGATAGTGCATTGGCGTAGATGATGATTTTGTTTTTCAAGGAAAAATTCTAGTTTCAACCAAATAGAACCTTCGTCATCCAATTTAGGAAGAGAAGTTTGAACAAAACAATAGGATCCAACCACTTTATTTAAGCATGAGACATGAAAGAGATATTCCAAGCCAAAACTTGAGCTAGCAGTTACATTTTGGCTTGGAATATCTCTTGGATAGGGTTTGGACTATCTGATCAACTCTTGTTGGTGTGCTATCCTTGGGGAAAGGTGTGCTACCCTTTGTTTGGTTATCTAGCCTAGGGTTTTCTTCCGGAGTGATTCTCTGTCAAGGTTAAGGTGCTCAGAGGGTGGATTCGGCCTATGGTTGGGTGACAATATAGATATTGTCAATGGTAAAATGAGCAAATCCACTTATATTATAACAAGTTATGGTCCCACTCCTCCTTCATTTAGTCTAACCTCTGGAAGGAAACATAGCCAGAAGGACATTAAGCTCATTGAAGAACTGTCACTAGGGTTTCTAGTAGGAGCAGTCACCAATGCACGGTCGCTAGGGTTACTAGCAGGTGCAGTTGCAGAAACCCTAATCCTTCCGTTGAGGCACCTTAAGTGAATGGATTGACCTAATCTCTGGATAGATCAGTGCACCCTAGCCTAGTTCATATTCTGGTACTCTCAGCAAGCTAAGACGTCAAATTTGAGTTTATGGTCAAATCTAGGATTTGACCAAGTCAAAGCAGCCATGACTTATTCTATGAAGTTAGAGAAAAAGTTAGATGGAGCCTCTAACTTTAGAGCGTGGAAGACAAGTATTGACCTCATCCTTGCCAAGAATAAAGTGTTGGATATCATGAAAGGAAAGATTGTGGAACCAGAGTTTGAAGAAGGAAAAGAGAAGGAACCACAGAACATTGCAGTTATGGAGAAGTTCAAAGACAGTGACATCAATGCCATGAGTATCATAGTGGAATCCATAAATACCATTTGATACCCTACATCTCCCAACTTGACTCATCAAAGAAGATGTATGATGCCCTAACAAACCTCTTCTCAGTCAGAAACATTGGACAAATAGTGAATCTGAAGAATGAGCTCCGTGACATGAAGATGAATGATGATGACAACATAACATCATACTTCATGAGAATCTCTTAGTTAAGAGATCAACTACAAACTATTGAAGAAATCATTTCAGAGAAGAAATTGGTAAACATAGTACTCAATGGTCTTCCCAAGACATGGAATGCATTTGCCGCAAGCATGAACACAAGGAAGGAGTATCCGACATTTTAAGAAATTTGGACTTTCTTTGCTCAAGAAGAATCAAGGATCAGTGAAAAAGAGAAACCTCAAAAGAAGTACGATGATCAAGCCTTCAAAACAAGATTCAATAATTTCAGGAAAAAAAGGAAGTTCGGTTCAAGGAGGAAGCCAAATCAAGAGAAAGACATTTCAGAAGTACAATGCTTCAACTGTCGAAAGTATGGCCACTACAAGAATCATTGTCCCAAACTAAAGAAAAGGAAGGAGAAACACGAAGCATCAGTTGCCGAAGAAAAGGAACCTACAAAGAAGACTAAGAAAGATGAAAGAGACTTCTTCTTCTAAAGATAACAATACTCTTGTTATTTCTTGTACATATCTTATTTGCATCGTCTATGTACATATCTTGTATATATATCTCTTAGAAGATAATGTGTTCCAAGAAGAGCTATACCTATGGAAGAAAAATAAGATAAGGATGGATATCATTAGATAATACACATGAAAGGATGAAATACATCAAACAAATCATGTGAAATATATTGCAAGATAAGTCGAATCCATCATGAAGAGACTTAGAAGAAGCAAAGATAGAAAGAAGTCAGAGAAAGACTTATAATTTTTTGTAGAAGACAACAAGACGGAAGCATGGACTCTGTTAGACAGAGAGAGCCAATTATATATTGCAGAAGACAATAAGGATGCAGACAAAAGCGTGTACTCTGTTAGATGGAGGGTGTCGATTATATACACTCATAGATGAAGCAAGGATTAGGAGGGAGATAATACTATGATCCATTGAAGATGATGAATTATATATCCATGGAAGTAACCATGAAAGATAGTACTTTCTCAGTTCAACCTTATAAGAAGTCTTCTTCGAAGAGAAGCATTAAAGTATCCCTGGTTGTCCATCCAGATCCGTGATCCTATGATAAAAGAAAGAAGTGGAATATTTAGGGCATGGAATCTATAAGAAACTCCATGACTCAAAAGCTAAATAAAAACATGAGGAAGAACATGAAAATTCCAAGAAAGAAAAGAAGCCTGAACAACCAATCATTGTATCGAGAATCACAAGATTACCAGCCTAATATGAAAGCAATCAAACAGAACTAAAAGTTGTGATGAAGAAAAGTGTACGAAAGATTTATAAATGAAATCATTTCAAGATTCAGAACTATAGGTTATCCCAGACGGAGAGAATACTATGATGATTAATCGTTCCAGTAAACCAAACATACCTCTACATGAGTCATTATATCATCCATGGGTTGGAGTGCTACATCAAGATGAATGCAAAGACTGTTCTCCAGAGCAATTGAACAAAGAACATATGAAGAGCAACCTCAATACTTTGAGGCATACCAGAAAGAGACCCTTGTATACAGATGGAAAAAGATGACTTGGTGGAGAACCTCCAATGCACATAAGAAGCGTGGTGAATATTTTCTATAACAGAGATAATGTATCAAGATGATTACTCAGTAGATCATATCTCATGATGATAGAAGAAGTGGCACATGGATATGTTCTAGTTTTCCAACAATGATATACTCTATTGTTCAGATCTACATGAAGCCTTCAGAGAAAACCAGTGTTCCAGACTAAATTACATTTGAAATCAAACATTACATTATTCGTGTTGAAGCCCAGAAAGGAGAAAGTGATTCTCAAATACATATCTCCACAGATGAGAAGATAAGCAGACATTTTGGTAAAGCTTCTATCCAAGATGAAAGAGTTTGCGTACTCAAGATAGAGCTCGTGGAGACGACTTCCTTATTGAAAAAGGAAGAGATGACTCCTAGGTTGGGAGGGAGCACCAATATGTATTGATTTATAGATAGTCATTTTTTAGTTCGAAAATTGGTCCAAGATGAGAAGCTTCCTTTCCAGTTCGGAAAGTGGATTGAGATTTTCTGATAGACAATGATTTCCCATTGTGGTTAACATGGGAAATGGTCCATATTGTTGATGTATTATAGATAGCGACTTCCCATTGTGGTTAACATGGGGAGTGGTCTAGGGAAGTCTCTCTTCTTGAGGGCTACTCAAGAAGACTGGTCCGCCTCACCGGGCATCGATTTCTCATTGTGGTTAACATGAGGAATGGTCTGTTTTGGAGATTGATATAGGACAATATTTTCCTCTTGTGGTTAATAGAGGAAATGGTCTGGATAGTCATTCCTTAGGGTTTATACATTCTCTCCAGGGTGCACTTTGATTAGTGTAGGAGGAATGGCCCAGGGTGGGGAATGGTCCAGGCTCAACAATCAGGGACAAGAATTCCTTAGGGTTTATACATTCTCTCCAGGGTGCACTTTCATTAGTGTAGGAAGAATGGCCCAGGATGGGGAATGGTCAAGGTTCAGAAATTAGGACAGTTATTCTTCCTTGCTTGAGAAGAATAATCCAGACAACTCATCATTGATGTTCTACCTTTTTGAGGGTAGATATTCTTTTAGATCTCATAGATGTGAGTGAAAGATTGGCCCAGATGATTCATTCTATATCATAACATTGTTTCTGTGCAGGTTGATATCATATGATTGTTATGAAGACTACATGACAGTAGATATATACTACGGTGGTGGATGTGTTCCACTGTTTGTGACTATACGTTATTGATCAAGTACTTATGTGTTACTTGGTGTGGTAGTTTACCATTGGATTATAGTTATGTACTACTATGGATAGACACAATTGTGTTCTATTTTGTTTTGATTGCCTTGAAGACTATCAACAGTTTATTGGAAATAATTATCAACCAGATGAATGATGAACATAGATTTTCCAGATAGAAAATGGTTCAGAACATTTACTCTTCTAGATTAGAAGAATAACTCTCGTATCACTCTGTGGAGTGAGCATCATGTCTGATTACTCAGATAGAGTATGGTTTCGAGAGATGATGCATTTGATGACACTGATGATGATGATGGTGCTCATGATCTAGTCATGATCTAGTCTATACAACTATGTTGATGCTACCAGGTGAATGGTATGTTTTTGTGCTCAAGACTATTACTTGTAATACCTCCCTAGCTAGGAGGGAGTGTTAATATTATGGTAGATGCAGGAGGTATTTACCCCCACATGTAAACCTGACGAGGATAGAATACTCCAGGAATCAAGAAGAAACCCTAATGAGTTGGCTTATAACCCTAGAAGACTTGTCAGCTCAAGAAGATAATTTATATTAGGTTATTAGCCTCCAAGAGAAGAAGTTGGCCAGAAGAAATAATAATATACTGAACGGACAAATACCCAGAATGAGAAGTTTTCCCAGGAAGTTAGCCAGAATTAGTATAAATACAAGAGGCCAATTCTCATTCTGGCAGGTAGTCTTAGAATTGTAGAGAAACTTCTGTGTGCACTGTAGTGCCCAGTTTTGTGCGCAGGTTTGAGGAGAGCTATCGGTGCAGCTGCTACAACTAGTAGTTATGTTTTGGCTTGGAATATCTCTTGGCTAGGGTTTGGACTATATAATCAGCTCTTATTGGTATGATATCCTTGGGGAAAGGTGCACTACCCTTTGTTTGGCTATCTAGCCTAGGGTTTTCTTCCGGAGTGATTCTCTGTCAAGGTTAAGGTGCTCGGAGGGTGGCTTCGTCCTATGGTTGGGTGACAATAGAGATATTTTCAATGGTAAAACAAGCACATCCACTTATATTCTAACAGGAACACCTAATCCCCTCCTTCAAAATGGAATTTAGAGCGATGTTGATCAACTTGTTGATTCATTCGATTATAGGCCATGATCAGATTATCTTTAAGATTGTGGAGAATTTTGGCTTGAGTTATAAGGGTTTTTAAGACCTATTGTACCTTGGAGACACCTAATAATTAAGATAATATTCATTGATTATTTTGGACATAGAATGAATCAAAGGGGTTCAAGTTAATAGCACCATGATACATTGTATTATACCATCATTTTGCTAGGGGTAATCACTGAACCCATTGGGACAATCATTCATACATAAATCACCTCAAATATTCTTCCAAAAATCGTTGATAGCTTCAATCTGACCATATTTCTTGGGGTGATAAGTAGTGTTAAGATTCAATTGAGTTCCCTCGAGCTTGAACAATTCTTGCTAGAATTTTCTAGTAAAATTTGGATTATGGTCTATGACAATATATTGTGGCATACCATGTAGTTTGAAGATTTTATACATGAATACTTGAGAAACCATGGAAGATTTAAAGGGGTGTTGGAGGGCACAAAAATGAGCATATTTGGAAAGGAGTTCAACAAAAAATATGATGACACATTTATTGATAGATTTGGGTAATCCAAAAATAATTTCCATAGAAATGTATGTCCATACAACATGCAGAATAGGTAAAGGTTGCAATGCACCTGGAGTTTTCATTGTTTCACCTTTATGTCATTGGAAAATATCACATTCAACCAAAAAAGTGTGGATTTCCTTCTTCATTCCTTCCCAGAAGAATGAACGTTTGATCCATTCATATGTTTTATGAAATCCAAAATGACCCATTGTTGGTGATACATGGAGTTTATATAGAACCATTGATTTAAAATTGGACTGCTTGATCAAATATAGATATCCTTTATAGTGGAGCTCCCCATTATGCCAATTGTATCCTAGATATGCATTAGAATCGTGTTGAAGTCATTGTATTAGGTTGGAAATATAGGATGTTTGAAACATTCATTGTTGACTTCATTCACCCAATAAACTACAATGATTGAGAGTTAAAAGAGGGACCCTTACTCTTCATATTTTCTAGAGAGAGAATCAACTACCATATTCTCCTTTCCCTTATAAATGATCTAATAATCATAGCCCAACATTTTGGTAATCCAATTTTGTTGTTCAGGGGATGAAATATTTTTCTCCAAAAAGTATTTGATGTTGAAATGATCATTTTTAATCTAGAAACATTGCCCAAGAAAGTAGGGACACTAGATATCCACATCATGCAAAATGACCAACATTTATTTTTCATAGGTAGATTTTCCCAAGTGTCTCTCACAAATTTTTTTACTAGTAAAGGCCAATGGTCTTCATTATTGCATGAGAAATGCACCTATGCCTTTTCCTGAGGCAACACATTCCAAAACAAAATTATTGGAAAAGTTTGGAAGAACAAGTATTGGGGTTGTACACATAACATCCTTCACATTATGGAAGGCTTGATCTATGGTTTCATTCCAACATAAATAATTTTTCTTAAGTAAGATAATGATGGGAGTATCAATTTTTCCATAGTTATGGATGAACATTTTATAGTACCTTGTTAGAACAAGAAAACTTTGTAAACTTTTTAGAGTCATAGGACAGGACCAATCCTTCATTTCTTCAATTTTCTTTGGGTCCACTCGTACACCATCCTTACTAACAATATGGCCCAAATATTCTACGTTGAGACTCCAAAGGAAAATTTGGACCTTTTTAGAAAGAGTTGATAATGAGAAAGTGGTTGTAAGACCTGATCCACATGCATAACACGTGACAACCAAATTTTATTGTATATGAGAATGTCATAAAAAAATACAATGGAAAAATGACATAGAAAAGGGTTTAAATATATGATTAATGAGACTTTGGAAGGTGGATGGTGCATTAGAAATGCAAAAGAGCATCACCAAGAACTCATAATGGACTTTGTGAGTAAGAAAAGAAGTTTTGGAATACCATCCTCCTTTGTATGAATTTGGTGATATCCTGAACAAAGATCAAGTTTTGTAAAAAATTGAGCACCTTTAAGTTCATCCAAAATATCATCAATGATTGGAATGAGAAACTTAACCTTGATAGTGATTCAATTGAGAGAATGAAAATTAGGACACATACACCAAGTGCTTTCTTTTTTGGGTATCATGAAAACAAAGGAGGAATAATGACTGGTACTAGGGAATATGACATCCATAGCTAATAATTCTTGAACAATCTTTTCAATTTCATTTTTTGAGAAAATGGGTGGCAATAAGGGTAGACATTGGGTGGGAGGCTACCAAGTATGGGAGGAATGGAATGGTCATGTGCACCATGAGGGGGTGGGAAGCCTTGGGGGGTTTCAAAAAAGGATTAGTGTTTGGATAAAAATAACTGCATGTTAGGATGAATGGGTTGGGAAGGGGTCTCAAAGAATTAAATCACAAGGAACTAGGTGATAATTCCAAAATATCCTCTTTTAAGGAATTTTTCCATACAATGTGAGATGATGACCTCAGGAGAACCAATTGTGATTCCTTAGAAATTATAGTGATTCCCTCCTTGTTGAAAGATTATGTATAAATTCTCAAAATCCATGGTGATGGGGCCTAGTGTGAATAACCATTATGCACCCAAAAAAATGTCACAACCATCCATTTCTATAGAAAATATGCCGGATTTAAATGAATAATCACCAATTTGAAGGTACACATTTCACAAGGACCCCCACATTTCATGGAACCTCCATTAGAAATCATGATTTGAAATTTGTTCATCGCATGGATATAAAAATGTGTCTCTTGGGTGACTCGATGATGACTAAAGTTATGGGTGATACCACTATCAATTAGGATCATGAATTTATGATGCTTGATGTAGCCAATTAATTTAATGGTTTGGGGAGTTGAAATACCAATCAAGGAATGTAGGGATATTTGGGGCTCCATATCTAGTTCATCATAGGGAGGAATGTCATCATTTGGTTCAGGTTGAGGTTCTTGAGGGAGAGAATCACCATAATCTTCTCAAATGTCCTCTGATATGGCCATAAATTTTTCATGCTCCTTACATTTGTGTCGAGGAAAATATTGTTCATCACAATTGTAGTAAATTCCTTTAAATTGATGTTTTCGCATTTCAACACGAGTTAATTTTTGGATCTTGAGAGGAGGATAGGGATTGTTGGGACAGGGTCATGGAATAAAGGATGTTTTTTTTATTTGAGAATTAACAACCAATTGTGCTTTCTTGGCTTGTTGAGTGGATTTGAGTCAAGTGGTAGGGTCAACCATTAAGACTTGGGCATGGATTTCTTCCTTTAGACCACTAATAAATCATTCTCAAAATAATATATTACACATGTCTTTGGTGCAAAAATCTAGTTGATCAAAAGCATATTCTTCAAATACACATGATTATTTAATCTTGGTAAAGAAACCCAAATAATGAGTATCAATTTCAAAATGTTCATAGATATTTTTTACAAATTGGATCCAAGCAATATAACCTTTGTGGGAATGATTACACCATTTCCATTGATATGAAAATGAAAATGGCTTGAGTCCATTTAAAATTGCAAGTGTACTTTGTATGTTCTTGGGCAATAGGATCATTTTTCAAACACATAAAACTTAATGAGTTGTTAATTAAACATGAGAAGCATAAATAGACATAACAACCATCAATAAAAAACACATTAACACAACAAAATGATAAAGTAGTTCACCCCTCCCTTGGGATACATCTCCTAGTCCATCTTCCAATGGATCATTTTCATTAATGCTCAAAGTGTCAAAATAAATTCTTTTAAATGCTCAGAATTAAAAATAGATGGATTCAATGGATCCAAAATGTTCAAAAACCCCTAGTTAGGCTCTTCTTGCACTTGGTTTGGCCAAAAACTCAGAAAAATAAAAATCTGGATGTTTTTCCATAATAGCTTGTTGTCTTTGCTTGCAAAAATGCACCTATGTGTGACTAACCTAGCTCCTGAGTGTTTCCCATGCCAAAAACCCATCACGTGCACCTGTTCCGCAAATGGTGGAAACCTGTTGCATCGTTAGGATGCATAGGCACCTTTTTCGGCGGAGGTGTCGGTTGCATGGACCATGTGGTTGGGCACCGACCTAAAACGTATCACCTGTTAGCCTAGTCATTGGAACCTCCATGCGCTAGTGGTAATATGGAATATGGTATGTAACCGAGGGTTGGGGCTAAGCCCTGATCCTTTCTCCACCTGGATGTACCATTGTTTCAAACTTAAATATTAGGTCAAAGATATAAGGTTAAGAAATAATGTGTACACAGGCTGGTGGCCCGACCGATGCAGAGACCATTCCAAAGGTGGAGGTCCTGGGTTCGACTCCCATGGACTCCATAAAATTTTAACAAACAAACTAATGATGGGGTGCCACATGGCGGTCCCTAGTTGGGCCACGTGGCACCTTCCCATTCGACCACCAAATGAAATGTGTCAACCATCAATTGGTCCACATAAACCACTACCATGTCATCTACCAAATTATCACCTTGCCACGTCACCAGTATGGTCCCATTCCATGTCATCAATATGGTCTTCACAGTCAGATTGTACGAACTATATGGACTGTACAATCAACATTTGTTTTACATGTTTGGAAGAGACGAAAGAACGTGATATCTCTCACATACGATGTTCATTTGATCCCATTCATGTTGCATTGGGTTCGTGAGGACGCGATATACACCATGAATTTGTTTTTGAGCAATTCCAAGCACTTTGAGTTTTTAGATTATTTTGATCCCTTGGATCACTCCTCCACATTAGGAAGCTTTTGGACCTCTAAAAGACTACTTTCATTCTATAAGAAGATGAATATACAGTTCCCTCACCTTTCCAACCTCAATCCTTTTATATTTTCTTAGATTTTTTCCTTTAATACCAAAATGAAGGTATTCCACATTCCCTCATTTTGAAGTCCTCATCCTCCTATCAAGGATTATATCCTCATGCAATTCTAAAAGATATTATGGCGAGAAGTCATCTATGGAAGTAATATGAACATTCTCTCCTTCATCATCAATCAAAGGAGGCTCATACAATTTCAAATTATCTACATTAACAATTGCATACATTTTCATATAAGGAGGGAAATCCAAATGGAAGGCATTGTTACCAATATTTTCAAGAATCTTGAAAGGTCCATATCTAATTGGTTTCAGTTTTTTACCTTCTCCTTTAAGCCTCTATTTTCTAATATAAAGCCAAACTTCATCTCCAACTTGGAAACTGTGATCAACATGATGCTTTTCATGCCTTTTCTTATACTTGGCTTGGCTCGTTTTCAATTGTTCTTGTACCGTTTGATGCACCAACTGAATTTGTTCAATGAAATTATGTGCTCTAGCAATGTCATAATGACCACCAATAGCAATATACTTCCCAAAGATAAAATCTAAAGGATATTTTGGCAAATAACAAAAACATGCCTCGAATGGAGATGTTTGAGTCAAAGAGTGATTAGCCCAGTTGTAAGCATGTTGAATGTAGTGTAGGTGCTCATCCCAAAGCTTAGGATGTTTGCTGCAATAACTAGGAAGAATATGCACTACTATTCTATTCACCACTTTTGTTTGACCACCGGTTTGTGAATGAAATGTTGTTCTCTTTTTCTTCTTGGTGTCCATGAGTTCCCATAAGCTTGACCAAAATTTCCCAATAAATCGAGAATATTGATCATACATAATGGATTTGGGCAACCCAAAAGGTACCCAAACATGCTAAAAGAACATTTATGTCGTATGTTCAGTTGTAACCTACTTCTTACAAGGCACCAAAAAATACATTTTTCTAAAACAGTCAACCACAACATAAAGATAAACATGATTCTTTTTAGACATAGGTAGTCCTCCTACAAAGTCCATGGAAATGCTTTCCCAAGGACGAGAAGGAACTGAAAGTGGAGTATACAAACCCAAATTTCTATTGCTAGGCTTACTTGTAGCACATAAAGAACATCCTCTTACATATATTGAAACACTTTCATTCATTTTAGGCCAATAGCAATACCTTTGCAACTTAGCCACCATCTTGCCTACATGAAAGTGGACAACAATAAGAGAAGAATGTGCTTCCCTTATGATGTTGACTCTTTCACCCTTTGGAATACATAACTTTCCAAGACGATACAAAAGATTATCATGCACATGGTAATCCAATTCCTCAACTTGGTTAGAATGACACAAAGTTGCATAAACCTATTTAAAATCAACATCTAAAGCATAATATTCAACATATCTCTCATGCATGGTAGAATTATGATTAAGAATAACTGAAGCACTAAAATTATGCCTAGAAATCATATCAACAACTTTGTTATAAATTCCTTTCTTATACCTTATAACCAAGTGGAATTTTTGTAGGAAACCCATCCATTTGAAGTGCCTTGCTTGTTGTAGCTTTGTTTGTGATTGTAAGTATTGTAATGGTTGATGATCTGTGTGAATGATAGTTTCTTTCCCCAACAAATAATGTTTCCATTTTTTCACACTTTGTGCCAATGCATACAACTCCTTATCATAAGTAGGATAGTTAATCACAACACCATTACAAGTTTCAGAATGAAAACAAATGGACTTACAATGTTGCAACAAGACTATTCTCATTGCATAATTACTTGCATATGTTTGGATATCAAATGGTTGTCTCAAATTAGGAAGTGAAAGAACTGGAGTTGAACTAATCTTCTCCTTCAATGCATCAAAATCTTTTTGTTGCTTGCCTCCCCATTGGAAAACTTGCTTGATGCGTGTCACTACATGTAATGAAGCTGCAATTGAAGAGAAGTTAGCAACAAACTTTCTCCAATATTGGGATGCTCCCAAAAATATTCTTACCTCTGTCACAGTCTTGGGCTTGGGCCAATCCAAAATGAATTTTACCTTGGAAGGATCAATTTCCAGTTCTCCTCCTCCAACAATATGTCCCAAGTAAACAAGTGAGGTCTTTCCAAACTCACATTTAGACATCTTCAAAAAAAAAAAAACTTTCTTCAATACATCCAAAACTTGATTTACATGCATAACATGCTCTTCACGAGATTTTCTAAATATCAAAATGTCATCCAAGTAGACAATCACACAATCATCAAGAAAAGGCCTTAAAACATCATTCATGACTCTCATGAATGTAGCAGGAGCATTACAAATACCAAATGGCATAACCATCCATTCAAACAAACCTTGCTTTTTTTTTAAAGTTGTCTTCCATGTGTCTCCTTCAAAAATCCTAATCTGATGATATCCACTTATCAAATCTAACTTAGTAAAATACTTAGCATCTTTCAATTGATTAAGAAAATCACCAATTCTAGGAAGAGTATAATGATTCTTTACCATAATCTTGTTCAAGTCTCTGAAATCTACACACATGCACCATGTACCATATTTCTTTGGCACTAAAACAATTGGTGATCTACATGGAGATGTGCTTGGCATGATAACCCCTTTGTCAAGCAACTCTTGGATTTGTTTTTTAATTTCAGCATTCTCTATGACTGACATCCTGTACATACCAATGTTTGGAAGAGGACAATCTT
>ML851730.1:5454-17689 GCA_009831015.1 Picea engelmannii
CAACTAAACTAATGAACATAGGGACATAAGGACAAAAGAAACAATAAGACCCATGTCACCAATGGTAAGGTTGATATTAGTGAAAGAAAACACCAAGAAAAAAGAGGACTATGAGTCCCTTCTTCCTCCAAGGGAGGGCTCTTAGACCCCCACAAATAAGTTCTTCTTACAACCTTGAAAATGAAAATGGTGAAAGAATTCCTTGCTAATCCACTCAAGGGGTGAGATGGATTGCCCAATGCAATGATGCTAGTATATGCTTGATGAGAATAGAGGATTCCTCAAGAGAATAGTGGCAGCATAACTTTGCTATGAAATTCCTTGAAAAATGAAGTGCATCCATGGCCTTTTTATAGCACCTCTTTGAGGTATTGTGCAACCATCTTGTAGTGTGTAAAGAGGCTAATTATGGCATTTATAGGTCTTTGACCAGCCACCCAGACAGATCCAGTCCATATTTGAGTGTCAAATCAACTTGGAAGCTGAACCAGAAGTGGGTGGGAGGCTGACCACTCTCATAAATGCATCATTCTCACATGTGCATGAATTTTTTCCACCATAATCGCACATCAGGCGCATGTGTGCATTTCCTGCATTTTTGTTTCGCGCATGTGCACACACGCCCTGTGTAGTTATAGCGCACTTTAATTTTATCATTGGTTGCATAGTTTTTTACCCTTTGGAAATTCTTTTGTGGTAATATTGGTCCATGGGTGACCTCATAACTATTTGGCGATGCTAAATTCTTGTAACCATTTGCGGATGAAATTTCAATGATAACATATTCCCCCTGATGGATGAGGTTAGGAGCATACGTATAGCCGAAATCCATCAATGTTTCTTCTACTGAGAATGCCATTGTAAGAGAGAGCGATAGTGGGATTGTTAAGAGTTACCTGTTGGAGGGAGAAGGGAACCTGTAGAACCCAACCTTCCATAAGGTGTGTAAAAATAAATTGTGTACAAACGAGGTAGGCATGCCCCATGCTTGTGTCGTGTAACTCAAAAAAGGAATGATGTGTTGATGTAGACAACTGCAGCACCCTTGGGGGCGATCGTGATAAAGGCAGAAGACAATTTTGTGGAGGAACATACTCTGACTGGTAGGCAGTGATATCTATAAGAAATATCACAGATGTTATAGGCATTGATAGCCTAGCCAAGTTCAGAGGTCTTCGAAAAATATAAGAAATAACTGCAATAGTCGCAAAGTAAGACCCACCATAACATGAGGAATGTTGAAGTGGAATGTTACGGGGGTCAACGATAGCATGGAGCAATTGTGGTTCTCCCTGTGCCATTCGATATCTCTCAATGGATAGGTAATGAGAATCAAGATACTGTCGCCCTTCTGGAAAACTGCGTTGATGTCGACAAAAAGGGGGACGCGACTCCCAGAAGCAAAGGGCTTCGTGAAATCTACTAGGTGAGGTGAGGAACTGGAGGAGGTACATGGTCGAAGTCAAGATGTATGGAGACTCAATACTGCCCTTGGTTGGGGGTATATGCAAAGTATAAGTGGCCACAACCGTTCAACTAAGTCGAGTGTCAGGGGGACAACAAGATGTGGGATAAGTTGTGCCAGAGGCGGGACAAAGTGAACAAACTTAGAGGGCAAAGGTAAGTGACTTGTGGGATACTCAGAGGATATGGATGATGTCAACAAGGGTATAGGATAAGGAGTGCCCCAACCAAGGGCGACATGGGTTGCATTTTCCAAAAAAGGGGAGAAGGTTGCCAAAAGGGACGACAAAAAGGTATGGAAATGCTGGAAATAAAGGCATTTGTACAATAAATAAAGAATCATTTGGGTTGTGTACAAATACAGAAATGGGTGCCCCAATGTAATATGGTTGGGCCGGTGAGGGCATCATTTTCTTGGAGAACTGGTGGAGGGTGGGGGCCCCATGGGTGGGTTTCTGTATGAGGTAGGTGAAATGAAGGTAAATTTGCAGAGCGGCAAACTGATTGAGGATGAAATGGAGGGTTCAGGAAACTGTGGAGGTGCAATCAAAATAGAACCTTGAATAGATAATCTGGGAGTCTGGTGGGAAAGCTAGCAAAATGAGGAGAAGGAGTATGTGGCTGATTTGTGACATGATGTAAGATCATCGAGACTCCCATCCCTAAAGGTTTGAAAAAAACAGCATGAGTGTCAAAGTGAAAAAGGGTGCTATGAATGAGACAACTCATGTGCGGGAGAGTGCTACCGGGTGACAGTACTGAAGATGCAAATGGAGGTGTTGGTACTGCAGAGCCAAAGATGGAGATCCTAGAGGAAAATGTCAGAGGGTGTGACTGGAGATGCAAGTGAGATTAAGAGGGAATGATTACATGCTAGTGCTAATTATATACCTGATGGGGTTGAGTTGATGTATGATGACAAGTACCTGCACACATGAAAACCAAATACCCGACGTAAGAAATATCTAAAGAGAATCAAACATACAAGCATTTATTTGATAATTTTGAACATGCGCATGCATACCTGGACAAGGTATGAAAAAAATGGTGACCCGGGGGCTAAGGATAAAAACTGGCTCGGGGACTATCTTGATGTAGGTAACTAGATTTTGATCCCGTGGCTGAAGACGGATCGAAAAACGGACACCCGAAGCTCCTGGAATGGTGTTTGAAATTTTGGCAGAAAGGCCTATATATAGATGTAGGGCCCACATTGCCACCTCATTTGTACTTGTTTCCAGAGTGACTGGATGAGAGGTATTCAGAGGAGATTAGGTGATTCTGGGAGAATGAGGCAGTTGATCCAGGACCAGCAAGCTTCAGGTTGGTAGTCTTATCGTCCTGCATAGAAGTAGGGTTTCAATTTCTGGGCAGGGGTTGTACGAAGGGCTGTACAGAGGGTTTTATGGGTGTGGGCCCCCCAGTGTGCGAGCGATCCAGAAATATGCGCGCATGAGTGCGCGCCTATCATCCGGATAATCGTGCATGGGGGCGCCTGTAAGGGGGATAAAGGCGTGCATGATGTGCGCGGCTGTTTTCTACACAACCGCGCATGGGTGCGCGGCTATGTAGTGGGCAGGCGCGCTTTGATGCATGCCTGCGTTCGTGACAGGGGCGCATGGAGGTGCGCTTGTAGGGTAAATAGGCGCGCACTTATGCGTGCATGTGGGATGGATAGGCTCACCTAAGTGCGCAACTATTGGGTGAACAGGCACGCATACGTGTGTGCCTGTGGGGTGAATAGGCATGCATGTGTGCGTGCCTATGGGTTAAACAATCGCGCCTTGGAGGCAAGGTTGACGGGTGTAAAACTTGTTTTTTTAATGTTTTTGATGGTCAATATGGCTGACCTAGGACTATTTTATGTGGCTATAGGTGATCATTTTGCATGATGACAGTCGGTTGGCGAGAGCGGGATTGGTCTCAGCTGAGGGATGTCGTGGCTATTGAGGATCCAGGGGTATGTGCTACTTTGGCAGCTTGTGGGCTGCTGAAGTTCTTTGAGTGCCCATTGATACAGGCGCAAGAGTATCTCCTACAATTTCTTATCTGGATGTGGAGTCCGGACCTGCATTGTTTTATGGTGCGGGGAGAGCAGATTGCCTTCACTGCAGTGGAGGATATACATTTTTTGACTGGGCTCCCTTTTCGGGGAACACCCCTATCGATGGAGCCGGTGTTACCTGGGGATGTGGCATTAGTGACAATGGGTCAGAGGTTCTGTTCCAGGGAAAACTTTATGTCGGGCTCCGTCATGAGCATCAAGGCGATGGATGCTCTAGTGAATCGTTGTATAGTAGTGATGATTGTGAGGGTTTATGGGTCCCTCACGACTCAGCGGATCAGTGGTGGTCAGCTGAGTATTATGGAGAGGGTACTGGTCGGTGAGAATTTTGCCTGGGGGCTTACGCTACATGCCAGGATGGTAGGGAAGCTGGACTGATGTCGGTCCACCGATACAGGGGACTTTGCCTTTGGTTCTATCCTGGTGGTCTGGTTTTTGGAGAGGGTGCCTATGTTGCGCCCTAGGATTTTATTGGGCACTCCTAGGGTGCGAGAGCTTCGATTGAGGTGGTGGTTGACTATTTTGGTTCGTCACGGTGGTGGTGAGGGCATCCACTTCTTTACAGCTGAGGCAGCGCAGGTGTGGCGGAAGATGTCACAGGTGATTTTGCAATACCCATATGCTAGTGTTGACTTCCGGGGTGATCCGTACATGGTGTTACCTCCAGGGGAGGTATTTGATCACCGAAGTATGTTTATGAGTTTGATATATATATATTTTGAGATAGCATGACATGTGTATTTGGTATAGATGCTGATATTATCATTTGGTTGTTTGTATGTGCAGATGTGGCACCTCGCAGGCATGAGGTTGAGTTGTTGAGGGCGTCGGCGCACCAGGAGCCAGGGAGACCACCGCGGGGAGGGTCACGGGTAGGAGAGAGACGTCGATGTGAGGATGTCGGGGAAATACTAGCTGAGGAGGAGAGAGCAGCGAGGAGACATTGGTTTGATGACCTAGGTGTCGGGCCATCACATGCTCCTTCGGCGGATGTCGGAGAAGATTTTGAGGATATTCGTCACCACTTGGAGGTGGTGCTACAGGGCGTGCCTGAGGGCATGTGGTTACGTATCGAAGATGAGGGCATCCTGGAGCAGTGTGTGGGGGTTCCACTGCCATGGTGGGCCATGGTACGACAAGAAGCAGTAGCAGGTGCTGCAATGACCGGACGGTTACATCTCGGTCCGGAGGGACCAGTAGTGGGTGGGGGACCACCGCCTAAGGGAGGGGCAGGAGGTGGTTCTCTAGAGGCACCTTGAGTGGTGCTCTATGTATTTTTGTATTTTTGTATATAGGTTGGTGAGCCCATTTTGTACCTAGGTGCTTCACTGGCTTGCGGATTCTATATATGATGTTTTGTATGTAAACATTTTGATGGCACTGGTGACCGATTTATATATATATGAGTATACATTTTGGGGTCTATGTGATGTTTACATGGGATTTTTGATGTTTGATGATGTCTAATCTATATATGTTGTGACAGGTTTTTATGTATGTGTAGAGGTATATTGATGTGATATATGCCAGTCTAACACAATGTTAGCTAAGTTATCTATAATTTGATTCAATTGTCTTGGAATGTGTGTAAATGTAATGAAATCAAAATGTCGAGATAAAAGTCTAACCTGCAGGTATTTGCGAAAGAGGCAAGGATCGCGGACGCGGTACACATTGTTGAGTTGGAGAATGACTAGTTGAGAGTTGAGAAAGACGCTAAGGTGACGAATATGATGATGTTGGGCATCGGCGAGGAGGCCAATGATGGCAGTGTATTCGGCTTGGTTGTTGGTGGCTGAACCCAAATATATGCCGCTCGAATGGATCATTTCATGTGAGGGGGTATAGAGGGCCCAAGCTACCGAAGCGATATTTTGTGTCCAACGGCTGGCACCGTCGACGTAACCGATGTGGTAGGTCAATGGAGGAAGCATATGTCAATAGCACAAATGATAGTTTAGATGTGAGGGAGGGAAAAAGATTAAAAACACTATAAAAGAAATAACCTAAAGTAGAATTGCTACGGTTAGGCATAAAAAAAATTTAAGTATAACCCATTGACGGGTTCTTTGAGAGAGAGGCCTTCGGGAGAGGCTAGGATGTATGCACCTTTGGTGAGGCAATGTTGGATAATGTAGGGGCCATTCCATAGTAACTCGAATTGGCCATGACCGAAGGTATTGTGAGTGATATCGTAAGCAAGGACAAGGTCGCCTTCGTGAAATGAGCGAAGGTTGACATGGCGATCAAAGGTGGCCTTTGACCATTTTTTAGYTGCCTCATTGTTCTGTAATGATGATCGACGATMTTCATCCAAGGACTCTAAGTTCAACGAGCGTTGCTCCATTGGAGAAGTGTCRGGTAATAGCTCAATTGCGGTGCGTAAGGTGGGAATTTCRCACTCGATGGGAAGAGTGGCCTCAACCCCATGGACTAGATGAAATGGTGTGAAACTAGTGGTTGTTTTCACAACTGTACGGTAAGCCCATAGTGAGGAAAATAACATATGATGCCAATTGGTCTTATGTTTGTTAACCGTGCATTGTAACATGGTCTTGAGGACCTTGTTAACTGCTTCAACCTGTCCGTTAGACTAAGGGTAATATGGTGAGGCAAAATCGTGGGAGAATCCTAACTGAGATGAGAGTTCGATGAAAATATTATTTTTGAAGTGTTTCCCATGATCGGAAACTAGTTGGAGTGGTACTCCAAAGCGGGATATGGCGTGATTAAAGAAAAAACGCGCTGCAGTGTCAGCGGTATTGTTGAAGGTGGGCATGGATTCAGCCCATTTTGTGAAGTAATTGACGGCAACAACAATGTATTTGTGTCCATTGCTAGAGGGGGTTACAAGTCATGAATTCAATGCCCCATTTACAGAAGGGGTCGACAGTAATGACTAGGTGAAGAAGAGAAGGTAGTGCTCGTGCTTTGTTGGTGTAAAGCTGACATTTCTCGCATCGCTTCATGGCATGAATGAAATCGTGAAACAATGTAGACAAAAAATAACCTGCTCGGATGATTTTATGAGCAGTGGATATTCCCGAAAGATGGCCCCCACATGTGTCACTATGGCAGTCGTTTAAGACTCTATCGGCCTCGTCAATAGTCAAGCATCGATGAATTATGGTGTCGACACCTCGTCAATATAAGATGTCTCCAATGAGGAGATAGTGGGGGGGCTAGTGGTGGATATGACAACGATCATCTCATGAGAGATGGTTATCGAACTTTTGGGTTTGGAGGTAGACGAGGAGGTCATCGTACCAAGGGTCATCCGAAGTGATGTAAAAGAGATGTTTGTTGGGGAAGTCGGTATTGACGAGGGCACTGGTGATGTTAGAGGGGAAGGTCATGACAAGTTCGGAAAGGACAAGAGCTTTCTTTCTCTTGGGTGTTGAAAATTCAAGATCGTACTCCTGAAGGATGATGATCCATCGGGCAAATTTTCCATTAATTTCCCGACGGCTAAGCAAGTATTGCATAGGGTTGGAATCTGCTACGACCTTAGTCGTGGGAAGCAGAATGTAATGGCAAAGTTTCTAGACTGTGAGGATGACTGCAAGTGCTAGTTTCTCTTTGTGTTTATACTTCAAGGGGGGCCCTGAGAGGTTTTTACTAACATAGTAAATGACATGCTCACGATCGTCATCGAGTAATCCTGCTACTCAGATAGTTGATGCTGATATGTAGAGGATATAGCCATGATTATAGTCGGGTGCACTGCTTAAAGGGGCGTTGGAGAGCACCATTTTAAGATCGTCAAATGCTTTTTGGGCATGTTCATCCCAATAAAATGGGATGTTGTGGCACAGTAAGAGAAGGAAATTGTGTGCTCAAGTGGCGTAGTCTGGGACAAATCACCGTAGGAAGTCAGCTTTTCCTTGTAGGCTCTGGAGTTGACGTAAATTTTGGGGAGGTGGAATTTCTATGATGGCTTGGACTTTGAGGGGGTCCACGATAATAATTCTTTGGGAAATGAGGAATCTGAGGAGGCGCGCCATAGTGATGCAGAACATGCACTTGAGGGGGTTCAAGTAGATGTTGTACTGATGAAACTGTTGAAAGATGATTCGTAAATCATCCAGATGTTGGGTGCACTTTTTGGATCGAGCTATGAGGTCATCCAAGTATGCAAGGATGATATAAGCCAGATCGTGAAAAATATATGTCATAGCCTGTTGGAAAGTTGCGCCAGCATTCTTTAGGCCAAACAACATGACACAATATGCAAATTACCCCAACGGGTAGTGAATGCGGTTTTATATTGAACGGTGAGGTGGATTTGGATTTGATTATAACCAGAGAAACTGTCCATGAAGGATAGAGCCTCGTGGCCTGCGCAATCGTCGATAATTTGATCGATGAAAGGCATTGGAAAGTTATCTTTGGGACATGCGTGATTGAGATCGCGAAAGTCCGTGCAGATGCAGATAGTGCCCTATTTTTTGTTAACGGGTACAAGGTTGGAAACCCATGATGTATAGGTGATGGGGTAGATGAACCTGGCAGCGTGTAATTTGTCAATCTCAGCTTTGATGGCTGTTTCTTTGGATGGGTGTAGCAGTCGCTATTTTTGACAAAATAGGGTTATGTCAGGCCAAGTGTCGATGCGATGTTCGACGATCGAGGGATCAAGGCCAGGCATTTATGTGTATGACTGGGAAAAAATATCCCACTATTCTTGGAAGAGGGATTTATAGGAAATGATTTCTTGAGGAGCACAAGCAGCGCCAATGATGATTTCCTCAACGACTCCAGTTTTGATGGAAATATCAAGTTTGATGGTTGGGGAAATGTTGGTCGTGTTGCCTTCTTCAAAAGAATCAGGGGCAAGAATGGGGTTGTTGAACCAGTCGATATGCCCTGATGGGATAAAATCTTTGGTTTCGACTGCGTATATGGGGTGTGGATTAGGAGGCGTGGAGGATTCCTATGGAAAGAAGAGCGCTCGATGCTGGAGCGCATCCCATGGGTAGTCAGGGGTGTTTAGTTCCTCAAGTATGTCCTCATCACAGTGAAATTGGTGGGAATACAAGGGGTCTAAAAGAGAGATATCAGTGACTTTCGCCGTGTGGTGGTCTTCGGGTGAAGAAGAAGCAGGGGGAACAATGCAATGATATTGCGATGCTTCACTTGACATAAACCAAATATTGAAGTACTGAGGAGTACCAGTGGTAGTTGGGTGTAATATTTTCGTAGGGAAATGAATAGGAGAATTGGGGGGATTTGGGGGTGAATCCTCGAATAAGTCATCCAAGAACCATGGAGGTGTCGAGAGTGCCTCAAGTTCAAGAGAAATGATATGAAGAATCTCTAGTGATGAGGTAAGGTCGACCATCGATTTTGCAGGGGGGCGTCGGGGTTTGAATCAGGGTTAATTGGCATTGCCTGTATTCAATGATCATAGGACATTAGTATGTAAAATGATCTAAGGATTCACATAGAGAGCAAGGGAATTTCATACGTTCATTGACTGAAGTTGTGACATAATGGATGTCAGTGATTTTTCGTAGGGATGATGTACCTGGGTTGGGTTCGTTCTGGAAACTTTGGCGCACTATGGCTAATGTCTGCTGGAAGCGCGGTAGTGCTGGGAAATGGTGTGTATAATGGCCATATTATGAACATATAGTGCAAGCGAATTTGGTTCGTATCCCTTTACTACTTGAATGAGGGGCGGTAGCGACAGTACTTGCGACAAGGGCGAGTGTTGATGGAGGTTGATTGAGTGGAATCAAGTTCTGTCACTCTAGTAGAGATGGGCAGTTGTTGGTTTGGTGTCCATCTTTATCACATAGTGCACAAGGAGGTTGGAGGCGCAGGGGAAGTGGAGTTGTGGGCTCCTTCTTCTTTTTCCTGCCCCCAGCTGTGGCAAGGAGGGTAGTGAGTGGGGGTGTAGAGGGTATGGTGGGAGTGAGTATGGGAATCGTCATTGGGATTCCTTCCGTTTAGGGAGGAAGGGATGGCCGAGGGACCATCTCTGGTGGATGTAAATACCAAACTGGAATTGCTAACACCATATTAGGGAGGGTAAGCATTGTAGCTACTTGAAAATCTTGTACGCCTGGTGGAGGGTAAAAGAAGGGGATTTGAGTAATGGCTTAGGGAACTGTCTACCAAACTGGGATATGGCCTTGGGGAGAGGTGGACTCGTGACCTGGCAGAGTCGATGAGTTCGCAGGAGGCACATGAGGGGGGAGTTTTGTGACTAGTGGGACGTCAGATATGATAGAAGCCTCCCGAGGAGGAAAGGTATCTGCTATGTTAGTTCTGTTGGATGACACGACGCATACTTGATTGGAAGGATGAAGGAGCGGTGGTGCACCATGGTAAGTTCCTAACAATGATGGGTCTTTGAAAATCCCGGGACCCATTTAGATGAGTGGGTATGTGTCATGACTCGTGTGGATGAGAGGGAGGATGTTATCGATGTTGGCAGAAGGGTTAGGCTCATAATGTGAGACTTGGTCAATGGCAATGATCTTCTCGTTATGGGGGAACATCATTGTTTGAAAGACGAAAGAGGCAACTACCTTCATAGCATACATGTAGCTATGACCAAACAGGATATTATAATTGAGTGGGGCATCGATAACTTCAATGTTGATGAGAATGGTCTTGCCCCCAAGTTCTACGGGGACGTTTTAGAAGAGTCCTTCAGGAGACGATGGTCATCCATCGTAAGCTCTTAAGGTAATGGCATATGGTATGAGTTCAGGGGAACCAAGTTTCTTCCATATAGATTTGGACATAATGCATGTGGATGCACCTTCATCGATGATGCACCAATGAACTGTAATGTTCTGAATTTTCACTAGGATTTGAAAAGCAATTAGAGTGGGGAGTCGAGGTTCTTCGCTGTCGAGATCAAATGTGATGAGGCGAGTATCCGCGGGGTCGACTGCCCCCAAGGCGGAAAGTAATGATTTCCGCTAAGTGGGACAAGTTTGACGGACCTCTAAAACTGACATGACAGTCAGGATTGTGCTAAGTCATCAACCAAATTGTAATTATAGGCTGCCCTAGCCTATGGGTTGCGGACATTCCTGCGCAATGGGATGCGAGGGATGTGAAGAGGTGGTTCTGTGTTAGGGTGAGGGATCACCAATGGGGGTCCCGTTGTTATGGGGATTGTTTCTGGGGGAATGGGAGGAGACTCAGCGGGTGCATGGTATTGATGATTACATGTTTGGAGAAGGATTTCTTCCTCACTGGTGAGGAGGATCATATGATTTGCTGGATTGTTTGGATTGAGGTATTGTCCCAACTGTGGTGGGGTAGGTTGTATCTCTTGTTGAGTATTCATCACACCTTGGTGTGGAATGGGATTCTGTAGAACAACTGGTGGGGATTGTTGCACGTATTGTTGTGGGGCCTGCTGAGGGGTAGGTGGTGCTAGAGGATGTGGTAGACTGCCTGAGTCTTTCAGCCATTTGAAATCATCAATTTGGGGGAAATGATGAGTATAATGACCGAACTCACTGCAAAGGGCACAAGGGAAGTTGGTTTTGATAGTATTGTTATTTCTCCCTTGATGCCTATTGTTATTTCCCCCCTGGGGGTTCTGATTCCCTTGGTTCTGGTTGCCCCCAGTAGGTTGGTTATGTTGGGGTTGGTTCCTGCCTTGACCTAGGTTGTTGTTGTTCCTGTTTCTTCCTTTATTTTTGGCATTATTTGACGGGTGGGTCGAATTTTCTGTATTCAACTGTTCGAAATTTTGATATTGCTAAATGGGAGAGGGTTGAACAAAATTCACCCCAGCGTGAGGATGTGGGGGAGCCATGGGTTGTGGAGGACTAGGAAATGGAAAGTATGGATTATGTGGGGGTAACGAGCCATAAGGTACATAGGAAGGCGTTGCGCTTTCGCTAGTACTATAAGTTGAGGTAGAGGGGGTACCAGAACTTGTTTGAATGGGTGGGTGTATGGGGGGTGTTGGCGGTGGCCCACTGATGGGTGGAGGCATAGCAACAGGGTATGGTTGTTGACAGGGGGGTGGGGAGTAATAAGAGGTGCCCCCATATGTCGGCGGATATTGAGGTGTTCCATACATTGGTGGTTGTTGGGGTTGTGGACCGTGGTGAGTGGTATTACCAATCAGTCTGTCTGTTGAGTGAGACATCCCAGGTTTGTCTTAGCCAAATGGAACTGGTTTTGGGAGATCAGGAAGGACAGTGTACAAGTACTTTGATTGTGAATAGAGGAGGTCATATTGTTGAGCCTTATTGATGGCTTCTTCTTTGGATTAAGGGAAGGTGGAAGCTACATCCTTACCGAGGAGAGAGACAAGTGATCTAAGAAACCAGTCAAGACATTATTGTTTGGTGGTTTCTACTTTGCACAAACTACGTCATCTATGCCACTCATGAATGTGATCAGCGATATGTGTGGCTGAAGTTTGTTTGAAATTAGAGAGTAGTTCCAGACCATTGTCATGGTGGATTAGTAATTGAAAGAATTTCAAAAATTCTTTGGCCAAGGACTCGAAAGTCTCATGGGACCCTGATTTTTCATCTACATGCCATTTGGCTGATGGGCCAGTGAGTGTATGTTGAAATATTCTAAGTCTGATGGAATCATCCATGATGTTGTTGGAAGAGCACCATAGGTGGAAAGTCATGACATGATTGGCAGGGTCATCCCCTGCCTTTCCTTCAAACTTGGGGATGTCTGAAGGTAGTTTGGTGGGCATTGCAGGCCATG
>ML851731.1:9664-30858 GCA_009831015.1 Picea engelmannii
ACATCTCTTCTCAAAGATAAGCTGCCACCATTCTAGCGAGTCTTTCACTCTGTATTTTTACAGTCTCTGTACATTTCTTTCATTAATAGAAATCATGTATTACTGTATATCTGTGTTTATGGTTGCATCTTTGATACATTTCTATTATATTATTGAATATCCACGATATCTCTGTGCATTTCTTTATTATATCTCCGCTCTCATTTCGTGCCGAAAATAATCCGGATCATCAAGAGAAGTGGGTGCACAAATTCATTAACACATTGAACACAACCCCTATCAATTGGTACCTTCAAGAAGAAATGTGCCTCATCAGTGCAGATTGGGAAGGTATGACTTAGAATTTTGTAACTACCTTCTTATTTGAAGGTCAATATCCTTCAGTAGATCAAGCGTTACAGATTGTAAGACAGAAATTATTTGAGGAGGCATCTAGCCTCCCTTTAGAAAAAGAAGAGGACGAATGGACTGCACCCCTCTAGAAACTGCAAGGTTGTTACAACATCAATGTTAATGAAGACGATGATCCGAAGAAGGTGAACATCACATAAATAGAGGGACAGAGAGATGTGGAAGGACTAGGAGTTGAGCTACCATTTATTGGACAGTCAATCAAGATTAAGAAAGTCAATATTGGAACAGAGCAAACACTGAAGCTTGCAAATGTCGAATATTATTGGGATGTTGCTACTATTGACAAGATCACAGAGCTACTGCATGAATATCAAGACTTGTTTCATACCAAGTTCAATGATATGAAGGGCATTAAAGAGCCTATGGGAGAGACGAGGATCCCTTTGAAACCAGATGCAAGATAAGTCAAACAGAGACCATACAGATTGAACACTAAGTATAAGGAGAAAGTGAAAATTTCGCTCGACAGAATGTTGGAAGTAGGGATTATAGAACCTATCGAAGAATCAGAGTGGATTAGCCCTACGGTGGTACAAGATAAGAAGACGGGAGAGATCAGGATCTACGTAGATCTCAGGAAGCTAAACGATGCCTATTTGCATGACCCCTTCCCTACGCCATTCACTGACAAAGTGTTAGATAATGTGGGAGGCCAGGAGGTATATTATTTTACAGATGGATTTTCAGGATACTATCAGATCTGGATTGCCAAGGAAGATCACCATAAGACCACATTTGCAACAGAATGGGTATCCTACCAGTATACAGTGATGTCATTTGGATTGAAAAATGCCCTAGCCATATTTTCCAGGGTGGTGGTCGAAGCATTCAAGGAGTTTCTACATAAATTTCTAGAAGCATATTTTGATGATTGGACTGTTTTTAGTTGATTGAAAAATCATATTGAATGTCTAAGTCTAATGTTGGACAAATGCAGGCAGTGTTAGATTGCCTTGAATCTGAAGAAGTGCATCTTCTTCTCACCATTTGGAGTGTTGTTAGGTCATATTATATGCAAGCAAGGATTGATGGTAGATCCATCTAAAATTGCCATTATAGTTTATCTACCCCCTCCTACTTCAGTCAAATAGTTGCACATTGTGCTAGGACATTCTAGATATTATAGGAAGTTCATTAAAGGATATGCCCAGATTACAACACCCATGGAGAAGCTTTTAAAGAAAGATTGTCAATTTCACTGGACAGAAGAATGCCAGCAGAGCTTCGACACGTTGAAACAAAAAATGGTTATTGCACCTATCCTGGTTTTTCCAGATTAGAGCAAGGAATTTCACGTGCATGTCGATGCATCTTCCATTGCATTGGGACCTGTTTTAGCACAACCGAGAATAAGAGACAGCAACCACCCATTATCCTTTTCTAGAAGGAAGCTATTAATTGATGAGATTAATTACACCACTACTGAGAGAGAAGGGCTAGCCATGGTGTATGCGCTGCAAAATTTCCACCACTACTTGTTGGGAGGACACTTTAAAATGTTACCGATCACTCCACGCTGAAATACCTGGTCAACAAGCTAGTGTTGGGGGCGAGAATATGCAGATGGATTCTGCTATTTCAGGAATATGAATTTGATATCATGGTTAAGTCGAGAAGAATGAACAAAGGTCCTCACCACTTGTCGAGGTTGGAACACGGAGAAGAGCCTACTATTTTGGAGGATGCATAGTTTCTAGCCATTAGAAATATTGATGATCACTTCGTAGAAGTAGTCTAGTTCCTGTCAATAGGAATGGCACCTAGTGAGTATACAATCCCCCAGAAGAAACAGCTAGTAGTGCATGCTACGGAATTTTCACTTATAGTTGGAAAGCTATACAAGATGGGACCTGATAATATATTAAGGAGGTGTCTTATGGAGGCAAAGCAACCGTTGATCCTCGCAGAAGCTCATGAAGGAATCGCAGGAGGACACTACATAGGGAAAGCAACTGCACAAAAGGTTCTTAGAGCTAGCCTTTGGTGGCCTACCTTACACAGAGATGCCAAGGATGATTACAGAGCCTGCGATGTATGCCAAAGATTTGGGAAACCATCCAGAAGAGATGAAATTCTATTAGCACCATAGTTGACCCTACAAGCATTTGAGAAATGAGGCATTGAATTCGTAGGACCTATAAACCCACCAGGAAAGTGCACAGGAGCAAGGTACATAATTACTGCGACAGAATACTTGACCAGATGGGTTGAAGCAAGACCAGTTAAGGACTTTAGTGCAACTACAGTTGCACGCTTCATATTTGATGACATCATAAGCAGGTTTGGATGCCCAAAGATCCTTATGAGTGATCAAGACACACATTTCATAAATAAAACAGTTGAATCCCTAACTGAGGAATTTGCAGTCCACCATCAGAAGAGTACACCTTACCATCCACAAGCAAATGGGATAGTTGAAGCGTTCAACAAAATCTTGGAGACAATGCTAACAAAGATTTGCAATGTCAATAGAGATGGCTAGGATTTAAAAGTACCAGCAGTACTTTAGGCCTATAGAACCACTTGCAATAAGCTAAAAATGCATACCCCTTTCAAGTTGGTGTATGGTCTCGAAGTCGTTATCCCAATGGAATATTTGGTACCAAGCTTAAGAATTGTTGCCTTTACAAATATGGATGACACTGGCACAGTTCGAAAAAGGCTCGCACAATTGGTCGAACTAGAAGAAGAGAGTTTTATTGCAAGATTTTATCAGTAGGTTCAGAAGGAAAGAGAGAAGACCTACCATGACGAGCACATCAGGAAGAAGGCATTTAAGAAAGGTGATATAGTACTAGTATATGACAGTAAGTTCATGAAGCATCCTGGGAAGTTCAGAATGCATTGGCTCGGGCCATATGAGGTCACCTATGTTATAGAAGGAGGAGTTGTGCAGTTGAAGACTTTGAATGGAGAATGGAAGGAAGGATTAGTGAACGGGAGCCGGTTGAAATTGTATTGTGACAACCAGCTGCCTCGTAGCTCTCAGTAAAAGCATGAGGAAAATGGTCTAGGTACCAGGTGCAGTTGAAATTGGGTACCAGACACAACAAAGACAGTCTGCACAAGGAAGGAAATGAGGCATGGAGCAGAAAGAAAACACTGCACTGCACAGTCTGAAGTTGAAGTAAAACAGAAGGATCATATCTGAAGTGCCTCGGGACGAGTCACAGGTGAGTGTTGGGGGCATGTTGGACCTTGGTTTTGGAAGTAAGAGAAGATTAAGGCGGAAAAGGCGAAATGAAAACTGCGCGAAAGACACAATGACTGTTGCTGGGTCGAAATGAGCAGAAGTGAAGAAAAGAAGGAGAGAAGTAAAAGGAAGCAAGTCGTTAGACGAGGAGATAGAGGATGACAGATCAGCAAGGAAGACAAATCGTGGACAACTTAGCAAGAGGAAAAATCCACCATTGGATTCTTTGGAGCACCGCATGAGAAGCAAGGAAAGACAGGATGGTGAAGCCCTGAAAATGTGGGTCAAGTTGACCTAGGGTTTTGGTATCTAGGGTTTTGACACCTAGGTCTCAGCCTAAGGTTGTCGATGAGTGATTGTAATGTATAAATATAACCTAGATGAGGGAAGAGGGTTCGTTCTAGTTTTGATATTGGCATGAGCGATTATTGTGTGAGAAAGAGAAGTGCTAAGTGTAAGAGCCTTCTGGTATTGTAAGATCTTCAGCTGGGTGTGGAGATCATTCCTGTAGTTCGGTGCACAAGAAGGGGAGAGATAGAGAGAATAAAAGAGAAGATCTGCTAGCTAAGAGCACAGACAAGAACTGTATGCTTCATCTTAATATATTATAAAGCACAGTTCTGTGGACATATCCCTAGAGAGGGGGTGAACCACGTACATCTTGTGTTGTGTATGATTGATGCTCTATTCTTTACCCTGTGATATATTGTTATTGCATTACTGTGTTAGATATAATAGATAGTTGTATAGAGTATATCTAAGCTGGTAGCGATATATAAATGTTGTGTTTCTCTTGAATTATATCCACTTGATATTCCCCTTGGTTGTAGACATCTCTGTCCTGCAACCCCCCCCATAGTTGCTTCAGGTGAGATTGCATCTTCCTCGCAGGTGTTTCCGAAAGGGCCAGTAGTTAGGGCTTGTCAGTGCACTCTTGGACCTGAACCCTAGGTCTGCCCCTGTGCCAACAGTTACCTAGACCTTAGTAGCTAGTTTCCCCTTGGGTTTGATAATTGGAGCCTTGGGTTACCAACACTCCAATCTATCAAATCTCTCTTGTCTTTGATTCTCCTATTATCATTTTTCTTCAACATTTGATGCCACATCATTGACTCCATTTTCCCTAAAAGCACTAGTCTAAGTCCTCTTTTGAGTAATTGATCAAAACAACCATCAAAACCTATTCTTTGAGCTTCCTACTAACCATTTCTAACCCTAGAATAGCTTGACCTACTAAAAATATTGTTGTTGTTACTAAAATAAGCTACAACCATTAATTGCAACATTAAAAGCTTCTAAAATCAATTGAAAAGGTTGATTTATACATTGTCTTGTTTTCTTTTAACAATTGCTAGTATTATGATTTCAATGGTTAATGATTCTTGGTCATTTTGAATCTATTTCAAGGCATTTAATGTGAAGTATTGCCTTATAAATATTGTTGTTATTATTTTCTATTTACTTCATCATTATCAGCCGATTTCTTTTATTGAGAAAGTCTATGGTTTTATGAAGTGCTAAGCAGCAAGTGTACTTGCAAATATATATAGTTTCTTGTTGCTTTGTTTCGAGAAGTACACTTTGACATATTATCATTTCATTGGTTATAAAACTGAGACTTTTTGATCGGTGGTGACTTTTGAGAGGGGATCTTTATTTATCCATTTTGACCTTGCATTCTCAAACCCCCAGGACACCATGGACGTCTCCCCTAGGCCTACCACCCTAAATAGAAAGAGACATCTTATTGAAGTGACAGTGATAGGATAGTCTCTAGTTACACCAATTTGCTCTCATTTAACCATTCCTTTGATCAAAGTACAAATTGTGTGATAATAGGACATACATGGCTTTGTGGATGCAAACTGGGATGGAGATCTGGATCGTGGGAGATCTACAAGCGGGTATGTGTTTAACCTATTTGGAGGAGAAATCAGTTGGATGAGCAAAAGACAAGTTGTAGTGACACTTTCAACTATACAAGTTGAATACATGGAAGCCACTCATGCAAGTATGAAAGAAGTATGGTTACAAATATTGTGTTCAGGTATTGGGTCGGTACAGCGAGTTGTAAGGATAGATTGTGACAGTCAGAGTGCAATTTTACTGATGAACCCGACTTATCATTCAAAGACAAAGCATATTGATATTTAATATCACTTTGTGAGATACATGGTTGAAGAAAAGAAAGTGTTGTTGATGAAGGTGGAAACTTTGAAGAATGTTGTAGATTCATTAACAAAATATGTGAGCACTGAGAAGTTATCTTGGTGTATAGGATCCATGGGCATTGATGCCCTTGATTGTTGACTATGTAACCCTGTAACCCCTTTTATGCAAAGAAAACAAGAAGTGGAAGAATGTTGGGTATGTGTTATATTATTTGCACGACTAACTATAGTATCTACTATGTTGCACTAGATGCGCAAGGGGGTTTGAGGGGGGGCGCTAGCCCCCCCCCTTCAGGGTTGCAAGGGTTCGGGGGCAACAACCCCGAGAAAACAAAATTCCTCGAGAAACATGTCGCATTTTTTACTCTTTTTTTATGTCGCCTCGATTTTCGTGTCCATTGTTGTGAGGTTTTTTGACACATGGTTTTTATCGATGGTTTTCTATTTCCGTTTAAGGAATCAAGGTTGTTGACTAATTCAATTCATTGGGTTAGGGTTTTGGATGCCACTGGGTCCTATATGTATATTGTATTGTAAACAATGTATCACTATAAATGAATATAGAATATGTTGGTTTTCCCGATTTGGGTTTCCAGAGGAAAAATATTCAGGCAATGTGTGTATTTTCAATTGTATCTTTTATGTTCTTTTATTGAAAATATGTTTGTAGTAAAATATTGTACAAGGTTAAAATCTACAGGGAACCCGTCAATGTACATGTTTTTTTTATCCAAATAAACATGTACATGGGTTTCTAACTAGTAAGTCATGTATGTACGCGGGTTTCTTTAAGGAGAGTCATGTACATATTGAAAAATGGGATTTTAATATATTTTTAGGGAGGAAAAAAGGGGGTTTCATCTCCTGCAAATAGGGAAAGGATTGTAAAAGAGGCCAAGGAGTCGTCATGAGCATAAATGGTGGCAAATTATTCTATAATAGATGCCCCCTAATGTGTGAGGTCAGAAGACAAATGATGGTCGAAATACATTACAAATAGTCATGAGGTTGTGGAGGGGCCATTGGGTAGGAGTTTTTGAATACCAGCCGCGGAACCGTACCTACAATAGAAACAAGATACTCTCTTCTCAAGTCGGGCATTCCCATGCTTGAGTCTAATGTAAGCATGGTTTCCAAATCAAGTACATTGTGGATCCATGAGTAATGAAATCATAATTGATTTACATAGCCACGAAAACTATACACAGTGGATCCATGTGATATATAGAGGTACCAATCATGGCCATGAGAAAATACACACTGGATCCATGCAAAAATGTAGATCATAGCCACAAATAGATACATAGTGGAGTTATGTCTCATAATCAAAATAGAGGATAATTGGAACCAATGTATTGAACAAATTGATCCTCAGCAAGTACCAATGTCAAAGAGGGTGGCAAAATCAATACAAATTGGGTAGGAGCACAAAAGATGTGACGATAATACTTCACCTGAATTCTTCAAAACAATCTATCATGGTACAAGTCTACACTATGTGAATAAATCTGTTGAAGTCGAGCACGGTAAAACATCGTTTGATTTTTGTTCATTGATGTATATTGTTAACAAACGCGAGACAACCCACCGATGATGATGATGGGAGTCAAGGTACCTAGTACAATGTACCAAGTGTGAATAAATGATTTGATGTTGAACACTTGATAGAATTTATCGAGTAGGGGACATTGATGTATTCCCACTATCAATAGTGAGGGAACCCGCCACTAATGACTGCAAGCCCCAAGGTACTAAAAATAAGTCTAGATATTTGTCCCATAGTAAGATGTGTTGGCGTCAATAGGAAGAGATCTGTTGGAAGGAAGGCATTGAGGCATCCTCCATCATCCAGCACGAGGGGTAGTAGAAGGCCAAATATTTGGAAGGAATCGTACAAAAAAATTGAAAGGACCAAACCAAGGTACAACTCCGGCATGCACCATATGGAATAGCACAAAACATAGACTCTTTGAATAGCAACCAATAATGGATACTACTAACAAAGACGAGGAATCCACCAATCGGGTCAAGTGGAAACCAAGGTACTGCATCAATCCTTATGTGTGATAATGGTTTTCGACATCAAACACAAGGGAAACCGCTCAGCTAGTGATTAATGATGGCTTGTCATCTACTAAGTGCAAGGTTACCTATCAATGATGTAAATAAGCCAATGGTGCAACTCTAGGTCATACTCTCAAATCAATGTGTTGTAGTCAATAAAAGTGGACCCGCCAGCAAGAAGTCAGTGGGGACCTTCTGTACTAGAACAAGTGAGATACAAAGATACTTGTGATGCTGAGAAATACTTGACTGAAATGGGAGGTTTAACTTGAAAAGTCAAAGTTTTTTGTAGAATGACCAACACAGATTGAATTCCCTTTAACAGAAACATGACACAAAATGTGACTTGGGCAGCATTGACTATAAACTGGGATGTGTTTGTGACACAGGAGGCATCAAAAAATGATCTGTATGACTGGAATTATTACCATTCAAAGGAGATTATGCTCAAAAAATAGAAAATGCTTCCTAAAGACATATTAAACCCAATAATGAGGTAAAGACTCATAAGATTGTGTTTTTTTTTCAAGGGAAACACAAGTAGTTTCCATATAAAAAATGAGACTCATTCTTGTCCTTATTTTTTGTTTTTTTGTCTTTTTCATATTATAAATCCCAAAAATGAATAAAATAATGTTATGATACAATTGAGGAAAATGAGTGTCGCGAGCAAGCGGACTAGTTCCAAGCAAAAGGAACATACCTATGCTCAATGCAAGGAAAGCATGTGCAGGTTATGGACACTCGGGGGAATGTTTCATGCAGGGGTAAAGGTGTCAAGTCGCAAAGAAAAAAGATCACATGGATAGAAACTAATGAGAATGCATAAAAGGATAAATAACAACGATTTGAATCTGGCATTAGGCTCAAAAGCGTAAGCAGCATAAATGAAATGCAGTATCACAACTCAACACATAAATGAGGGAGCCCCACAAGTATTGGCAAAAAAACGATTGAGAACAAGACATGATGCTTCAATGAAAATTCATGGTGGTACTAAATAGGGCTCTCGAGCCTATGAAATTATTTCATCATGGGTGACAGACTATGAACAAGGTTGTAACTAAGGCACCCATGAATGGTAAGCTATACCACATGAATTACAACCCTATATTCCAGTCTTGAGATCATTACCTGTCAAAACAGATCGACATGGAACGAAAAATGTACCAAATAAAATATCTCCAAATTCATGTATATAAGACCAACAACACTGTAATGTTCCCAAGCCAATATGCCAGGAACATCATGTCTTGCTTGAATTTTAAACTTTTATTGGTTGTGGCATTTCGTCAAACACTTGGTTTACTATGATCCTTTAGGTTGCGCTTAGGGTTACATTGATGATTTATATGTGTGTTTGTAGCAATAGATACGAAGATAAAGCCATGAAACATACCTCAACCATATGCAAGACCAACAATGCAATAGACAACCCAACAATGATTCAAATCTACTCTTTATTCATAATAATAAGAACTTGCAACAATGAGGAGGCCGATCTAGAATGCTCAACAGATGGCTCCAATCACACAATAGAAGCTACTACAAAATGCTCCCATAGAAGACTACAAGCCTCCAAAGGCTAAATAACAATGAAGACCAATACAAGAATGAGATCTGATCGTATGAAGTGCCAAACCCTAAAGCTGGAAGATGCCATGCCTCGTTGGAACACTGAATAGCCTCAACAATTTGGCATTGCTGCCAAAGATGTCCAATTACTCCGGTAAATATGCCAAATAGTAGATCGGGTAAAGGCAAAAACAACCCGGGTGCTCAAATCTCCAAGATCCCTCTCAAACTCATGGATCTGACTCTCCTCCAAGGAATGGTGTGCCCTCCTAGATGCCTAAAACCCTAGATAATTTGGCCTCCCTCCTAGAGACCTCCAAAAGCTCCACCAAATAGCTAGAATGATAGATCGAGACATGGCAATGAAAACCCAAGTGCTCGAATAAGAAAAAGACCTGCTAGACCCTTGGATCTAGCCACCCTCCAAAGAATGATGCACCCTCCTCTTGGGGAAATCGTCCCACTCTTAATACAAATCAATCCTCCATCAAAATACCTCTGGAAGCAACCAAGAATGGCACTATGGCACCTGCAAGAAAAACCCAATACTTGGAATTCCCGGAATCCCTTCTCCTCAACCAAAACGAATGATCCTAACTCCACAAGTGCGCCCCCTTTTCTAGAATCTTCCATTGGTGCACCCTCTCTCTTCATGTGCCTGTGGCTAGTGTAGAACCCTCCTACACTGATGTAGATCTGAACTAGAATGGTGTGGGGGAGTATTGAATCCCTGAGACCAAGCTTGGGACAAGCTAGGTGAAATATTTCACCATTGAATCATCCTCTAGGGTTTGTTAAGTCAAAACCCTCAAAACCCCCAAGGTATGGGCTCTCTAGCTAGAAGCCAGATATCAAAATGATAAAACATAAATGAATGAATGGGAGAATAGAGGCCCTTGCCTCTCCTTTATACTTCCTACTCACCTTGTCTCTCCAAAGTGACTTTTCTTTTTATTTATCAATTAATTAATGAAATCACTTTAATTAATTAATTAACCTTTTTACCTCTAAAAAGCGCCTTATCTCTCCTTGTGGCTTCCCTGGACATTGAAAGTCACTTCTCATCATCCTATCCTGTAGTGTTGTTCCTCCCAATTCTAATGAGCTATTACACTGAGAGGTTCCTCTAAGTAATGTGCCCAAAATGACCTCTTCAGTGAATTTAATTAACCTATAGCTCAAAATACTCAAAATCATGGAAATCATCGTAATGCAATGGAAACAAAGTCCATCTATGTGGAATCGATCATAATGATGAAATAGGATGAGCGATACAAGTCGAACCCCAAAATATCCCTCAATAGCTCTTGTACTCTCTATAATCTCCAACCGGCTACCCTAGTCATCATAACATTGTGTAATACCATGATGTCCCAAAGTGGGGACATTACATAAATCATCAATGTAACCCTAAGTGCAACCTAAAGGATCAAAGTAAACCAAGTGATTAACGAAATACCACAACCAGTAAAAGTTTAAAATTCATCCAAGACGTGATGTTCCTGACATATTGTCTTGGGAACATTACAGTGGTATCAGAGCTTAGATTCCTGCCAGCCAGTGGGAATTAGCACATGCATGCAGAGCCATAGAGGGGTATTCCATAAGAGGAGATGGATATTAAGGATTTTTCTAGAGAGACTGTACGTTGTAGATGGGAATATTACTACGACCTTAGTGAGAGAACTAGGGCTCAAGAAAAATTTCAACAATATTTATCCCTGAGAAATCCTAGGTGGAGCACATATGAGATTACCTTTTGGGTCAACCAAACAGAGGAATACATGGCCACAACAGCTAGATGGAGGGAATCATAGAGTAACCCCGCACCCAGTAGGAGCACACAACTTTGCTACAGTTGCAAGGTGCCTTGGGAACCCGATCATAGGTGTAAGGGCAAGGGTAAGAAGCATATTATTGAGGTGCGTTATGACAGTGATATTGAGGTGTGTGAGGATGGAGCGATAGATGCTTATTTGGAATAGTCTGATGATGATAGTGACTCTTGCACAGAGGCTAGTGATTCTTGCGCACTTGAGGAGGATAGTGACCCTTGCGCATTGGAGGGACATTTGGATGGACAGGATGATAGCACCGGTGTTTCAATAGACACATCCTATACTATTGATGACCTTACACCTCAGCAGAGTGGTGACACTAGTGAGGATTCATACGTTCTATCACCTAGAGATAACGAGCGCCCTTTTTTTACCATGAAACATCTATCATATTTCCAGACACCTATGACAGCCACATCACATAAGGATAGTTGTAGCATAGAGGAGTCGTACGTGAGGGATGCACACCATGGACATGTAGGTCCATAGATCCAGGAGGGGATATATGATGTAGAAACATTTGATCCTACAGTCACATATCAGCATGAGGAGTTTGAGTCACGGTTGTTGGAGACTCAATTAGTTGAGCAGATTGTGGATACTGACAGGTTGATAGGGCACTTACTTCCAGGATCGGCCTGCATTAATGAGGATGCACTCTTTATTAGTCAGGATGACCATAGCACATGTCTGGACACATCTATATGGGATCTAGGCGTAGATGATAGTAGCAGGGTGAGTGCATAGGAGGATACAACTGCTCATATGGGATACAGTGTGATTCAAAGGGAGATAGCATCTAGTGATGGGGTGCAGTGGCATACAGGAGGACCCAGTAGCATAGTAGACAGTGGACAGTTCAACAGCTTATCTTCTGTAGAGAGTGTGTTTGGGTATTCCATAGTTTACACTAGAAGGGTTGACACAAGAAGTGAGGGATATGAGGTGGCACCTCAACATGACTATGATCAGGAGTCACACCACTTGACTGAACAGTTGAGAGTCGATGAGGATATGATCATGGAAGCCACCAGGTGCATTGATGACATGCATACGTTGGTGGAAGATTACTGCTGGAGAGCATCAGTGGCACATGGCAGTTCAGATGGGGGATTTTCCATGGATTATTTTCATACTCTCAGGGAGAGAGTATCTATGATGAGGAATGACTACCAATAGTTGTTGGCAAACAGGGACTACCTACTAGGGGTTGGTGAGATGTATCACAGGGCCTTGAGGGAGCAGGAGTTGGAGATGGACCGACTCACTCAAGAGTTGGAGAGCACTCAAGGATTCTTGAGAGGCACATAGACAGCCCTTCAAGAATCAAAGTCCAAATCAGAGGAGATTCGTCAGAGATCCACTTCATCTATCCTAGTGGACAATCAAATATGTCCTTCGGTCACATGGCTAGAGGATGTTGGTGGTCTAGCAGAGGAGCACCAGTTGATGGAGAACATTTTCATTTGTGTCCCAAGAGTGGTTGACCTTCAGGCAGAGGTTAATCTAGTAGTATGGCCAAGATCTATGATGCAGCAGGTGTATACAGGAGATGACATGAGTATTCAGGGGCATACAGTGATGAGTGGTAGTTCAGAGAGACATACCGAGATATGCAGTCAGATTCAAACAGATGTATTGGATTGCAGGGAGGAGACACACTTAGGGGAGTATGCAGATGTCACCCCTTTGTAGCAGCACCTAGTTATGAGGGATCACCTTCACCATATCAGCAGTTGCATGGAAGATGAGAGATGGAGGTTGGTTGATTAGTAGTTGGAGGAGTTACTTCCAGTTGTACTGGATGGTTGGGATTCGATGATGACTACGGGCGAGTATTTATCATGGATACTGATGGACGATATTTTGGTCGAATCCTTGGGATTGACCAAAGCATGTGACATCTTCTATTCCTACAGTCAGTTGCAGATGTTTTTGTTAGCCTTTCCTGACACTTTTATCATAGACATCATCATGAGGAGAGATAGACAGTGGCTAAGGACATGAGAAGTGGCTAGGCCGAGACCACCTGACATGAGTGTTTTTATGGCATCCAGCCGGATAGAGGTGGATTGTCATAGGTAGCTAGTTGAGACTATGTGCGTGATGGTGAGCATCATAGGCCAGGTGATAGCAAATGAGCATAGAGGGCTTCTGACAGTGATCAGTCTCAAACGGGAGCGGTTAGAGGATATTGAAAGTGATAAACTTCCAAGTTTTCCATGGGATTTGGGAGTTCATTTGGTTAGCAGGATGTTTCACTACATGATGACCCAAGTTGTGCCAGAGAGCCACATACTCCACCATGGGTTGGTTTGGAGTGGGCCTGCAGGTACTTGTCCTATGGAACAAGACATTTTCTCCCTCTTGATCATCATGATCAGGCATGGATATGGTTGGGCAGGTACTACTTCCATAGAGATGTCTTTACAGATGCAGTTTCTGAACAGTAGGTCTAATGGCCACATGTATTTCATCTTGAGGATCCATGAGAGAGGGATCTAGTATGTATGCAGGGAGCAAGCAGTCATGGTTAGAATAGTATAGGGCCAACATGGTGATCTTCTACAGAGGTTAGCGTGGGACCCAGGGATTGCAGGGTTGAGCATTTCACTGACTGGCGGGGGTGAGTAGACCGTTGTAGAGGAAAGTTGTTCTGACTTTCCATTGAGCTTCAGTGTTGAGGAGAGCACATCACTTGAGAATGTCTCACGGAGGTCTTGCAGTACCTCATTCTGGCATCAGCATGTGCAGTTGATGGAGGTCGTTTTGATCTTGACAGTATCTTGGAGGATGGACTCATTCCAGGATGAGGCCATGTGTCATGTGCAGAAGATTCACGGAGTTGATATACTTCAGGATTATGCTTCCCTGGGGATTGCAGTTCATGTCTTGATATGGGACCCAGCGGGCGGAGTGTATGATAGTTCATCTTTGGAGGGGACCTACTGTGTGTCCCACAGGTGGACATGGGACCCCAGTATTATATTTGGATGGGTTCATTTATTGCTTGAGGACAAGCAATATTCTAGCAGAGAAGATTGTAATGTCCCCACTTTGGGACATCAAGGTATTACACAATGTTATGATGACCAGGGCAGCTAGTTGGAGATTATAGCGAATACAAGAGCTATTGAGGGACATTTTGGGGTCCAGGTTGCATCTCTCATCCTATTTAATCATTATGATCCATTCCACATAGATGGACTTTGTTTCTGTTGCATTCTGATGATTTCCATGATTTTGAGTATTTTGAGCTATAGGTTAATTAAATTCGTTGAAGAGGTCATTTTGGGGACATTACTTGGAGGAACCTCTCAGTGTAATAGCTCATTGGAATCGGGAGGCACAACACTAAGTGATAGTATGATGATAAGTGAATTGCAGTGGCCAATAAAGCCACAAGGAAAGATAAGGCGCTTTTCAGAGGTAAAAAGGTTAATTAATTAATTAAAGTGATTTAATTAATTAATTAATAATTAAAAAGAAAAGTCACTTTGGAGAGACAAGGTGAGAAGGAAGTATAAAGGAGAGCCAAGGGCCTCTATTCTCCCATTCATTCATTTATGTTTTATCATTTTGATATCTGGCTTCTAGCTAGAGAGCCCATACCTTGGGGGTTTTGAGGGTTTTGACTTAACAAACCCTAGAGGACGATTCAGTGGTGAAAGATTCCACCTAGCTTGTCCCACTCTTGGTCTCGAGGATGCAATACTCCCCCAAACCATTCTAGTTCATATATACATTAGTGCAAGAGGGTTTTACACCAGCCACAGGAACAGGAAGAGAGAGGGCGCACCAGTGGAAGATTCCAGCAAAGGGGGCGCACTTGTGGAGTTAGGATCATTCATTTTGGTTGAGGAGAAGGGATTTCGGGAATTCCAAGTATTGGGTTTTTCTTGCAGGTTCCATAGCACCATTCTTGGTTGCTTCCGGAGGTATTTTGATGGAGGATTGATTTGTATTGAGAGTGGTATGATTTCCCCAAGAGGAGGGTGCATCATTCTTTGGAGGGTGGCTAGATCCAAGGGTATAGCATGTATTTTTCCTATTCGAGCACTTGAGTTTTCATCGCCATGTCTCAATCTATCATTCTAGCGGTTTGGTGGAGCTTTTGAAGATCTCTAAGAGGGATGTTGAATTATCTAGGGTTTCAGGCATCGTGGGGGGCGCACCATTCCTTGAAGGAGAGTAAAATCCATGAGTTTGAGAGGGATATTGGAGATTTGAGAACCTGGGGTGTTCTTGCCTTTACCTGATCTACTATTTGGCATATTTACTGGAGTGATTGGACATCTTTGGCAGCAGGGCCAAATTGTTGAGGCTATTCAGTGTTCCAGCAGGGTGTGGCACCTTCCAGCTTCAAGGTTTGGAACTTCATATGGTCAAATCTCATTTTTGTATTGGTGTTCATTGTTATTCATCCTTTGGAGGCTTGCATTCTTCTATGGGAGCATTTTTTAGCAGCTTCTATTGTGTTATTGGAGTCATCTGTTGAGCATTCTAGATCGACCTCCTCATTGTAGCAGGTTCTTATTATTATGAATAGAGAGAAGATTTGAATCATTGTTGGGTTTTCTATTGCATTGTTGGTCTTGCATATGGTTGAGGTATGTTTCATGGATTTATCTTCTTATCTATTGCTGCAAACACACATATAAATCATCAATGTAACCCTAAGCACAACCTAAAGGATCACAGTAAACCAAGTGTTTGACGAAATGCCACATCAAGTAAAAGTTTAAAATTCATGCAAGACGTGATGTTCCTAGCATATTGACTTGGGAACATTAGAAACAATCACCTAGAAGTTAATATGTCCAATACATAAACCTCTGATAATAACATGTGCTATGGGATACGAAACTTGAAAACAAGAAACCCTAAAAGTACAATATGTACATAGAAATGCACAACTTTGAGGCTTATGCATAGTAGTGCTCCAAGTAGAGCCCATTTATAGGCTCAGGCCAAGGGTTTCTTTGGTAACCAAGTTTTAAAGGTTCCAGTCCAAGAAGAGGTCGAGGATCCATAATAATAGCTTAAAGGATAGCCTCATATGAAAGAAACTCAATATCCATGAAACCGGGACTCGAAATCACACAAATACCAGAGCTCGAGGTCTTACAAATAGTAATATTAGACTGGAAGGGAAGTGTCGAATTACTCACGCCAAAATGGGAAAGGAAAGGCTCACATCCCCATTGGATACAACACCTAATCAATTACCGAGACCTTGTCTTGAGAAGTCCAACATGAATGTAAAGGATCCTTCTCGGAAGCCAATGAGCATCGAGGATAAGACGCCACATAATTCACCTGAGGTGGAGAAGAATCTACTTGAACAATAGGAACACACAAAGGGGAAACATGAGCTACAGTTGAACTAGGATGGTGATTATCAAATAAAAGTTGATCAATAGTGACAATGATTTCGTTGTGAGGAAAATGCATCACACGAAAAAAGAATAGACACCATCACATTCATAGCATAAACATAATCACACCCCAAAATCATATTAAATTCTAAAGGGCCTATAAACACTAACATATCGATTAGCATAGTCTTCCCACTTAACATGATAGGAAATCAAGGAAGAATCTCCAAACATTCATTAGGTCTTCTATCAAAAGCCAACAGCTCACTAGTAGCTGACACAAACTTGGGAGAACCCAAAGATTTCTGAGATGAGGAGGATAAAATACTTGTAGGGGATCCTTCATATACAATACATCAGTAAATTCCCGTTGAATTAATTTTAACCTTTATCTGAAAAGGTGTAGAAAAAGGAAGAGGAAACTCAACAAGATCGTTCCAATTAAAGGAAACCATCCCAGGACTTGGAGGGGGTGGACTCAGAGGGAGTGGATTTCCCTTTTGTTCAGAAGGTACTGAACTAGAAATTTTAAATACACAATCGAAAGACACATCACTACCTAGAAGAAGAGTGGGATCAGCCAAAGATTGCATCAGTGAGACCATGACTTTGGTAGATTGTGGGATCGACCAAAGATTGCATCAACACGACCACTTCCTCAACAACTATTTGAATAGGATGTGAGACAACATGGTCAAGAGATGCATACCCCCCCAAAATGAGAGTGGTATCAGCCTAATATTGCATCAACATGACCACTTCATCAACCAATGATTGAATAGATTGTTGGGGAACCGAAGATGACTTAGAACTAGAAGGCCCTTCAGAAAAGGACCACACTTTTCGTACCACGGAAATAGCAAGGCACAAATGAGTAAGGTTGTAATACCCCTAGGTCGAGCCCCAATTGTATATATAAATGTAATTATACATATAATCTAGTGAGTTGATGGCACAAGATCTTTGGTTTGGTTCTGCGTCCATTGAGTCAGTGTGCGTGAATTTCACACCAAAGGACTGTGCACATTTTAAAAATGAATATAGCGCGCAACCTAAGGTATACAATGTGCACTTGTGTAAGTGCACAGGAATGGTGCCCTAAAATAGGATCATCTCCATGTATACAGTGCGCATTGGTGTAAGTGTGCAAGGATAATGCACTAAAAATAAGAATGCACACATTCCAGAAGTTTCGTGCTCATCGGTTTAGTGCGCGATCTTTGTGTTTTTGTGTTTTTGTGTTTTTGTGGTTGGTGAGCTTGGATACAAAAAGACTAGTACCTTTGTACTGAGAATGTAAATTTTTTATAGGCTGGTGAGTTAGGTTGTTATAGGACAGAAGGCTTATGTGATTATTAGGCTGGAGAGCCTAGATGTGTAAGGCCAGTGAGCCTATTTTTGTAATATGTAAACACTCAAATTATTAATGAACACACACTGTTGTTGCATACCAACCACATAAAAGAATATGGGGGGATAAAATCCACTAGAAAGGGAAAGGGGAGGCTAAAAGTTAAGGATAAGGGGCTAAGCTAGGGATCTTAAGCCAAAAAGGAATATTATATTAATATTCCTTAAAGTATAAAGTATGGATAATTATTTTATTCTAAGTTCTAAGGATGGGGACAAGTGGGCCAAAGTAGTTCTCAACATGACAAGTGTCAAGTTGGGAACATGGATACATATAGTTTGGACTTAATTTATTTTCCCATCATTCCACCATTTTTTCACTCATTGATTTCAGTTGTCCTACGTACCTTTCTATTACTGTCATTGTACATGTATCATACCTAAACCAGTACCATACCCGTACATCTACCTAGTTTTGACTACAGGTTGAAGAGGTGTCTTGTTAGGCCCATGGTCGAGGAAGCGGGTTGTTAGGCCCGTAGGCATTCCTCTCCATGTGAGATATTTTTTATGTTGAAGAAGCAGGTTATAGACCCGTGAGTATTTTTCTCTAGGTGAGAAACTACTCAGAATTGTTCCATGGTGCGTTGGGAAATAGCTACAAGGCTCTGAGACTTCTTGCCTGACTTGTTGTTGAAGCCCCAAAAGGGAAGTGAGGCAGCCGAGGAATTGTTTAGTAGAGAAGGGGAACACTTCCTAGGGTGGGACAGGCATGTGGGTAATGAGAGACTATAGGATTTTTGGAGCAATTGGGCACCTTGGACCGAACATTTATGTTGCTTTTCGGACCTTAGACTACCTTAGTATTCTCTTTTCCTTGGTAGAGTTTAGCCCCAGCTCGGGGGTGACCCACTACTGAGATTACGAGCAGTGTGTTCTATGGTTGGGAGGAACGTGGAAGGTATACATGGAGTTGGTGATATTTGTTGGACACACCAACCACACTTGGGGGGGGGGGGGGGGGGGGTGAATGAGTGTGGAGCTCTTTTCCCAAAACTTCCCTCTTACACAAAACTCATTAGTTAGCAATCACTTATTTACTCATTACTTATTGTTCTCATTTTTACCAGTTAGATGTGAACATATATCACCAATATATCATCAAGAAATCATCACCACAAGGAACACAATGAACACAAGATGTATGTAAAATTTTATTTTTATTACGGACTTCAATCCTTGGGGTTTTTCAGCAACAACTGAATAGAGTACAACTCTACAAGAGCACCAACTCTATATGAAAGAATCAGCTTACTGTTGGATTATTGAGAGGGGGGTGAATCAGTAATAGAGAAATTTAATCATTTTTAACCATATAATCCAAGTGTTATATCAATGTAGCATTATCATCCAATAACTGCAGAGTAAATAAGCAATAAACAAAAGAACAATCATACACATAAACAATACACCAGTTTTTTACGTGGAAACCCAAAGCGAGAGAAAACCACAGAATGTTTTTTCTTATATATCTTGAAGAATTAGATTCATTAGAAGCACCAACTTCCTTTGTTTTCCAGCTGTAACTGGAAGGAGGCTCCAAACCCCTAGTTTCTCGGGCTACAACCTGAGGAAAGCTCCAACTCCCCAATTCTTTGGCTGCAACCCCCTATGTTCTCCAGCTACAACCGAAAGGTGGATACAACCACCTGTCCTTGCCCTGTCCAACCACCCTGACGTATAAGTAGAATGATGGAACCACTGTTACACTATCATTGTGAGATATATTGTTGTAAACCTATACCAATCAACATGTACCAAACAACCTATACCAATAACATGAACCATGCATCAACCATGCATCAACTTGTACCTCAACCTATAATCAACATGTACTTTAAACAAGTGCATCAACCATGCACCAACCTGTACCAACCAACATGTAATCAACCTGTACCATAAACAAGTGCATCAACCATGCACCAACCTATACCTCAACCTGTACCATGAACATGTGCATCAACCATGCACCAAACCTATAAAGATAACTTGTCACAACAACCTGTCCAAACAACCTATCACAACAAATTGTCTCATCAATCTTATCAACCAAATCAAATCAATCACCAAGACAACTCTCAAAGATGTGCATCAACCAAGTATAACACAACAACTCATAATCATCACCAAGATCAATATGTGATTCTGATAATACAAGTATGCTACATCATCCATAAACCATGTGTCAACAATACTACTAAAAAGTGTCCCCAACCATGTACCAAGTATGTACCAATCATGTATCAACTACTCATCAATATGTACCAACATCATCAACTATACACCTCATGTATGTGCCAACTCATCAACTACTTGTCTCAACCATGTACCTGACATGTACCTCAACCAAAATCCCTCATCAATTTAATCATCAAAATCTGATTTGTAATTCTGTAATAGACCTGGTGTATATGATCACATTCCTACAAACCTTCCTTAACTTTAACAACAAGAGACTAGCATTTTCATCAAAGTTTTCTTTAGTCTCACATGCATAGTTTTCGATTAGTCAACAACCCTAACTTGAAATAATCATAACTTTGTACTTGTAATGAATAAAGATCTGAAACTGATACACAATGTTCTTTAGTGTGTTTTATGCAATTCCTCCAGGTGTCACTACTTGGAACCTCTCATAAAAAGAGTTATAGCAAAAATGGCATACCTTGCTAAATGTTAGCTTATTCTAGAGAGAGACCTTGTAGAGCGTGCCCCGCACGAGATATTTATTGAATCAATCTGAAACTATTACACAACATACTAAAGACTGTACACTAACCAACACATTTGGTCTTACTCAATTTGGATCTTTTATGAAGAATTTATGATGTTTTTACCTGAAACACTTGTTTTAGACTAGTTTCAAGACTAGCCACAAACCCTATTTCCACGGAGTGTAACTCCAAAAATACAACAACCCACAAGATGAATTTTTTACCATAGATACTTGGATTATGTTTCCTCAATGGCATAGAAATTTCACGGTCTGACTCATTCTAGAAAAAACGTTATTGCGAAAATGGTGAGATGACCTGTAGATAACATACCTTAGAAAGCATCATCAAAGGAATTTATCCTTCCTTGAATTCCAGCCTTCTTTTCTTCACCTTTCCTCAGAAATTCGGTTTAGATATCCTTTGGTTACCTCAGA
>ML851732.1:0-23052 GCA_009831015.1 Picea engelmannii
AAAGAAGATCAAAGTGTTGAGATCATATAATGGAGGAGAATACACCTCCCATGATTTCAATGATTTTTGCATTGAGGTAGGGATCAAGAGGGAGTAAATTGTTCCTTACAACCCTCAACATAATGGGGTCGCAGAGAGAAATAATAGATCTATTGTTGAGGCAGTCAAGTTGATGATTCATGATCAACATTTACGTATGTTTCTGTGGGCAGAATCATCCATGACTGTAGTGTATGTTCGGAACATAAGTCCTCATAAGACTTTGAGGAACATGACTCTCGAGGAGGCCTTCACCGGAGTGAAGCCTGAGGTTGGACACTTCAAGATATTTGGGTGTCCAGTATAAATTCATGTACCCAAGGAGAAAATGACCAAGCTAGACCCTTCAGGTAAAAAGGGTACATTTGTGGGGTATAGTGGGTCTTTGAAGGCATATCAGATCTACATCCTTGGTCAGAGACAGATTGAGGTGAGCAGAGATGTTACCTTTGAGGAGGAGGTAGCTTTCAGGAGGTCTAGAGGATCTCACATGGAGATTGATAGTGAGAGACAGGAAGAGATGGTGCCTTCTCCCCCTCACCCTTCAACAATTCAAAAGGAGACAATTGAGCCTATTGATCCCGTTGATCGTGTAGCTCCAATTGATGTTCATAGAGATATTGCAGTAGGTTGGAAGAGACCTACATGGGCTTGTTAGACTTTAAAGGAGGTAGAAGGACATGTAGCTCCTCGTGGTACCTTCTGATAGAGAAAGAGACCTCAAAGATATTCGTGCTATGCCGCAACTATGTGCCACATCATTGATTTTGAGCCTTCCTGTTATGATGAGGCATCTAGTCAACCAGTATGGAGAGATTGCATGATGGCGTATTGGTCCATCATGAAGAATGATGTGTAGGATATTGTTCCAAGATCTTAGGGGAAGTCTACAGTGACTTCCAAGTGGATTTATAAGATCAAACACAGTTGATGGGAGCATCGAGAAACAAAAAACAAGATTTGTTGCTAGAGGATTCTCTCAGGTTGAGGGAATAGATTATGAGGAGACATTTGCTCCTGTTGCTTGATACACTTCTATCTAGACGATTATTGCCCTTGCAACATCCATGGGTTGGAGACTACATCAGATGGATGTGAAGACAACATTTCTTAATGGAGAGATTGAGGAAGAAGTATACATCGAGCAACTAGATGGTTTCGTGATACATGAGGAGTCTCATGTGTGCAGGTTGAAGAAGGCCTTGTATGGACTCAAGCATGCACCTCGAGCTTGGTATGCGAGGATTGATAGACACCTGATGAGTTTGGGCTTCAACAAAAGTGTTGTTGATCCCAATCTGTACTACAAGATTGTTAATGGTGAGTCCTTGATTTTGGTCCTCTAAATTGATGATTTATTCCTCATTGGTATAGAGAGCCTTATTGTTGAATGCAAGTATGCATTGGCCTCTGAGTTTGAGATGGACCTTGGTATGATGCAATACTTCTTGGGACTAGAGGTGTGGTAGAGAATTGATGAGATCTTCTTGAGTTAGGGGAAATACATAGTTGAGATATTGAAAAAATTTGGGATGTTGAACTATAAGCCCATGGCTACGCCAATGGTGACGAATTTGAAGAACCTAAGTGTGTCTTCTTTCGATTTTGAAGAGATTGATCTGACCCTGTACATACAACTGATTGGATCATTGATGTAACTGGTTAACACCAGACCAAATATTTGCTATGCATTGAGTGCACTTAGCCAATTTATGAGTCAACCAAGACACACTAGATTGCTACAAAGCATGTGTTGAGATACCTGCGAGACACAATTGGACATGGCCTAAGATATACTTTCAATATTGATATGAGATTGTAGGGATACATCGACTTTGATTAGGCAGGGAGCGCTGTGGATAGGAAGAGCACCTTCGGGTGTTGCTTCACTTTGCGATTTTCCATGGTTTCCTGGTGTAGCAGGAAACATACTTATGTGGCCTTGAGCACAACAAAAGCATAGTACATTGCATTGAGTGTGACAGGTGAAGCAGTGTGGCTTCGCAAGCTCCTTGCAATTTTTTTTGGACATGTGTTGGATTCCATTGTTATTCATTGTGATAACCAGAGCTGTGGGAAGCTCTAAGAGAATCCAGTGTTTCATGACATATCAAAACACATTGAGATCAAGTACCATTACATTTGAGACATGATGCAGAGGAAGGCAGTATTGGTGCAATACCTTCCTACAGATGAGCAGGTTGTTGATGTTCTTACCAAACCCCTTACCAGAATGTAGTTCGAGTACTTCTGTGACAAACTTGGTGTGGCAGAGAATGCCTCCCTTGTTGAGAGGGAGTGTTGATGTTTACAACTTCCTGAGACATTCTCGAGATCATACTCCTTTGTGACTGAGTTGAGTTAATTTGTGAGGACACTTATCCGATAAGGGATAAGTGGATTTGGGCTTATAGCCCAACATCCCTTGTGGAGAGCACATGAGGATATGTCAAGGGAGTTGACCCTAGTGTTTCTAGAGGGAGTAGCCTTTAGAAGTCTGCATGGGAGTGCCATGTGTGACAAACATTCTCTAGATCATACTCCTCTGTGATTGAGTTGAGTTGATCTGTGAGGACACTTTTCCGAGAAGGGATAATTGGGCTTGGGCTTATAGCCCAACGTCCCTTGTGGAGAGAACATGAGGACACGTCCCTTGTGGAGAGCACTTGAGGACATGTCAAGGAGGTTGACCTTGACGTCAGACACTATGTGGAGTTGACCCTAGTGTTTCTAGAGGGAGTAGCTTCTAGAAGTCCACATGGGAGTGCCATGTGTGATAGACCTTTTGCTACAATGTCTCAAGTAAGCATAAGGCGAACCTTCTCCTAGATTGGGTTGTAGACCAAGGGAGATAGGATGCATTTATCACAAAGGTGTACTTGTGGTAAATGGGCACTGGCACAATCCTTTCTTGATCATGACAAGGAATAATATGGACTCGAGGTGCTTTCCACGAGTCAATTAACATCACGTTGACATTCACTCATAGGGGTGTACCTGCGGTGAACGACCTTGATTGAGAATGTCTCCTTCGTTGAGAGGGAGTGTTGATGTTTGGACAACATCGGGAAGACATTCTTCCATATATATATATGACATGATATTTATAATACAAGGTATAAATATATATAATAAATAAGTAGTTATTTATTATCCAAGGGACACATCCTTTCATGGATGGTCACCATATGGTCTCTATATATGGAACTCTCATCATTGTAATAATATTTTAATCTATTATAATCATTTTTTCTTAGCATTTTCTACTGTACTTGTGTATCTATGCATGGTTATTCTTCTTGTGATCCTAGTTATTATTGTTGCTATTGTTCATGGTTTAAGCTTCAATTCATATAAATTTGTAAAGAAACTTAATGTAATTGAACATTAAACTCCAACATTGAAAGCAACATATCCTTTTTGTTTGATATCATTATAAAGCGAGCAAAACATCTCTTTGTTTAATATCATATAAAGCCCCATTTATACAAAGTTCATCGTAGGAGGTCCACTACCTATCATCCACAAGCAAATGGCCAAGTAGAGATAAAATCAAAGAGCTAGAAGACATTTTGACCAAGATAGTGAAGCAACATAGAAAGGACTAGGTAAAGATGTAAACAATGTAAGTATGGGAATACAAGACAACGTGGAAGACAACAACAAGGCTCATGCCTTATGAATTAGTTTATGGAAAAATTGTTGTGCTTCCTATTGAGTTTGAGATAAAGACATTGGGGACAACGTTGGAATTGGGTCTTTACCTCCCCACTGCATAGAGGAAAAATATGGATTAGTTCTATCCACTACATGAAATTAGGTAGTGGGTTGTGTTTCACACATAAATCATCTAGCAACAGAGTTATGTGGCATGACAAGTTTATAAAGACAAAGAAGTTCAAAGGAGATTGGGCCTTCTGTATGATTCATAGTTTAAAACTTCAAAGGAAAGTCGAGGATAAAATGGTTGGGACCATATCAAATTAATAGATGATATGACAAGGGATTAGTAAAAATACGAATATATGAAGATCATATTCCTCTTTTAGTTAATGGACATAGGCTCAAGCTATACAAAAAGCCATTGACAAAAGACTAGTTCATTTCCAAGTTCCAAGAGAAATATCTTGCTACTATAATTGAAAACAAACTAGTATGGTGAAAACCTCTTTTGAGGCATCAAAGGATAGATTTTGCCTTGAAAACTAGGACTCTTGGCAAGAATTGACCTATACAATAAATAATAAAATAAACATCCTTTTGGTGAAAACCTCTTTGAGGCACCATAAGGTAGGGCGAGAATGAAATCCACGTGGCTAGTAGTTTTGTTATGAGAAAGAAAATAAAAACTAAAAAAACTAAATTAAAAGAAAAAAAGTTGTAATGATCCACCCTTTTCATCATTTCAAATTCAAGATGTAATTTCAAGTTTATCTAACTTTGTTTCATGACAACACTAGCTCTCATCAAGGAAATCATTTGCAAACATGAAAGTTCTATGAATTTTCCAAAAGCTTTAGATAACTATTGTCTTGTGTTTCTCTTAATTATATAAATAAGATATGAACTTATTTAATCATAGAAATGAATATATTTGAACATGCAACAATCACACAAATAGCTGAAAAATGAACAACAAAAGCGATAAATGAATAACACATGTGCATTGGTTTTTCTCTTCAAATAAGCGTATCATTTCTTATGATCAAAGCTTATAAGGTACCTCCACATTCTGTTGTAACTTAGCAGTTGTACATTAAACAAAACACTACATAACATAGAAGTATAACCCAGTGAATATAAATATGGCTTTGTTGAATAAAGAAGGCAACAACTACTTTGTACCACTGTATGCCATCGTTGTTGTATCGATTCCCTTTTGCAGTTTGCTACGACGTATCTGCACTTTCTCCTCTTAGATGCACTCTCCTCTTGGTCTTTGCCTCTCTCAAGTGTTCCCATGTGTGTTCCAACTTTTCTCGTCTTGTCCTATTTATGCTTTGAGAGAGATAATTAACCTTCCCAATCTAAGCAACTGATTTTCTAAATCTTAGCAACTAATTTCCTTAATCCTCGCAACCACCTTATCTCAACAATGAAGTGTACGACTAAGATTAGAAGAAATCTATCTCTCTAATATTTTAGAATTCTCATTTAGATTTTTAAGATTAAGAGAACATGGGAAATTTAACTTTCGCTTTTATTTATTTAAGTGATTATAAGATGGTATTATTTTCCACTTTCCCTAAGTGGTTGCTAAGAAGTCGTCTCGAACTACTTTTCACAAGTTCACACCTAACCTACGGAAGAAGCTCTTGCTCGAGCTACCTTTCTCAACACTCCCTCTTAGCGAGGAATGACTTCTGCACCTATCCGAGTTTGTCTCTCAGTGCTTCAAATTTTCCTTTTGCTAAGAACTTGGTCATAATATTAGCTACATGTTGATTGGTGGGAATAGATTGGAACTTCTTTGCTCCCTTTTGAATCCTGTCTTGAATGAAGTGATATCTAATCTCTATGTGCTTGGACCTGTCATGAAACACTAGATTCTGAGAGAGTTTGATACAACTTTGATTATCACAATAAATCAACGTGGGATCCGACTCCTAATCAAATAAATCTACAAGCAACTTGCAAAGCCAAATGGCGTCAACTCATTGTATTAGCTACTATATACTCTGTCTCTGTTGAGCTAAGTGCCATGGAAGTCTGCTTCTTGCTTAACCAGGATATCATCGTTGATATTAAGCTAAAGTAGCACCTTCGGTTGTTCTTCCTGTCTGTTGCACTGCCTGCCCAATCCGAGTCTGTATACCCTGCAACTTCACTTTACCATCTCCAAGATATCTTAGACCATACTCCATTGTGCCTCTCAAACATTTGAGCACATGTTTTGCTGCTACCTAATGGTCCTGCCTCGACTCCACCATAAAGTGATTTAAGTTGTTCATTGTAAAACATATATTTGGTCTGGTGTTGGCCAAATACATTAAGGAATCAATTAGTTGCCTCTACAGTGTGGAATCCACAAACATTGAATTCGAAGTTGCCACCTTCTTCAAATTGGTGATCATGGGTGTGGCCATAGGTTTTGAAAGTCCTCCATCCAGAATCTCTTCAGGATCTCAACTGCTCACTTACTCTGCCCAAGGAATATCTCCCCTGGTTTTTTCCAAATCTCCAAACCCAAGAACTAATGCATGATGACGATGTCCATCTCGAGTTCAGTTGCCATATCTGCTTTGCACCATGCAATGAGCTTCTCTATACTTGTAAGAAACATGTCATCTACGTATAGCACCAAAATAAAGGGATCAATACTAATAAATATATAACATAAGCTAGGGCCTGTTTCACTTTTGGTGAAGCCCATACTTGGCAAATATCCATCGATCCTAGAATACTGTGCTCTCAATGTGTCAAGTGCATGCAAGGAGACTGTGGAATGCCATGGTGAAAGACAACCATAACCTCTTGCCAAAGGTTTGAATCCATAGATGGATTAAGGGGTTTGAATGCTTTTCTATTTACCCAATGTAAAATCCTTTTGGCAAACTTGGGCGATATGATTTATCCTTATACAACGCTGAATAAATCGTGATAATTAGGAGATAAGAAAAATAACAAATTACAATGTTGGAGAAATTTTCTGGATGTAAATTGTATAAAAGGTTTCAAATAGTCCAAAAAATTCTCCAGCATCATGGCTATCTATGAAAATATATATAATATGATTAACAAATTACAATGTTAACATGAGTCCATACAAGGCTTTCTTAAGCTTACAAACATGGGACTCATTCTCATTTACCTCAAATTCCTGAGGCTACTCTATGTACATTTCTTTCTCAATGATCCGATTAAGGAAAGTTGTCTTCACATTCATTTGATGTATTCTCCATACCATGACTGAAACTATAGACATAATTGCTCTAATGGAAGTGTACCTGGCGATTGAAGCAAATGTCTACTCATAGTCCACTCCTAGATATTGTTAAATTTAGAGTTGCTATTAAGTTCTTTTCAATTTACTAGACAATAATAGCATAAGCAGGATCACTGAAAGAAACACAATCAAAAGGTACACAACATTTTATCCGGGGAAACCCTCATGGGGGAGAAAAACCAACAAAAATTCCTTAATATATATTGCCAATACAATCCCAAGATAAAAGACCAAACACTAGAGAATATCCAAGACTGAGCAATGCGCCTATCTCTTCTCCTTCTTCTAATTGTATCTTCCTTCAAACTTGCGCACTAGATGAGTGATATGAGTGAGTGAGAGAATGAGGCATCATCCTATCTTATTTATACTAGTTAATAGGCGCTAGGGTTGTGTCTCTTCATTAGGCAGGGCTGACTTCTTCAACTAGTTGCTAAAATCACTTTAATTAGCCCTAGGGGCTGACTTCTTAATTAGCATCATTTAATTAGGGTTTGATCAATCCACAAAAGGGGATTTGGTCATACATAAGTCTCGACATGATCAATCCACAAAAGGGGATTGATCCATAAGATAATAACTCAATTATAATTAGAATATTCTTCGCAGTTACAATATTTCAACAGATCTTCTCTCGAGTATTAAAGCCTCCTGACCAAATGTCACGTCAGCTTACCAACCAAGCATTGTCAGAGCGAACCAGAGGTTGCCACGTGGACATGTGAAACCTGCCATATGCATAGGTAAAAATGCCAAATCTAGGTGACATGTGTCATGCTTCCCTGCCACGTCAGTTCCATAGTGGGATAATAGAAAGTCACCACATGTACAAGGTGACGTTAGCATGAAGATCTTTGCCTGAGATGTTTTTGGATTTTGGTCGAGCCTCGATCGACAACTCTCCATTTTCCTCAGATCTTCGATGGATGACCTAGATCTATGGGAATATTTTTCGATACCCTCTTTTCGGAGTGGTGAAACTTCCTTAATATTTTGAATGCCAAATGATAAGCTCCAAAGGTATCGAAAGGGGGAATTCTTTGATGCTCTTGTCGACCTTCCGACTAGGTGTCACATCAGCTCGCCAATAGAGCATTGTCAAGCCAACCAACGATTGCCATGTGGACATGTGGAATCCACTCGATACACATGTGAATATGTCAAATTTTGGTGACATGTGTCCCACCTGTCTACCACATCAGCGACAACGCATACCAATGAGAAGTTGCCATGTGTCCCGGGTGACGTCAGCATAATAATGTTCATGCCTTAGTCATTTCTAGCTTTTGGTCGATGCTTAGATCAACGACTCTCCTTGCATCGACGAAATATCAACAATTGACATAGTTCCCTATTCAGAGTTCCGTTTGAGCCTGATACTCCAACACTTCGAAGAGGCACCTCTGATGGACGATCCAGATCTATTCAGACCCCTTTTGAGATCGATCAATGGTCCAAATCTTCCCTCAGGTATCAAAGCCTTTTGATGAGGTGTCACGTCATTCCACCAATAGAGCATTGTCAGGCCAACCAATGACTGCCATGTGGACATGTGGTACCCACCGAATATAAAGGTCAACACACCAAAAAAGGATGACACATGTCCCATTCTCCTGCCGCGTCAGTGCCATCACATGCCAATAGAAAATCGCCACATGTTTAGGATGACGTCAAACATGACCATCAAATGCCTTAGTCGATTTTGTTTTTTGTCAAGCCTAGATTGACGACTCTCCTGGTTTCGGAGAAATACCAACGATGGAGATCATGATGGACATTGTCATCAGTGAATCGTGATGAATTTTCCTCAACGTGAGTTATGCCTAATCGAATCGATGACAACATCGTTAAAGAAGGTGCAGGTTCAGTCGGTTAGCGGCCCAAATCTGATTCAGTTCCAGATTAATGGTCAAGTTTTAATTTTGATTGCAAATAATATTGGACTCATTGGTCCATATATCAATGACTCAGATTTAATCAGGTAAGTGTTGGAATGCCCATAGTCGGTCCAAGATGGACGACCTAGATTTAATGACACCTTTTCCCCGATTGTCGATGCCTTAATCACCGATACACCAAGTGCCATGGCTGTCTTCCGATGATGTGAGGTCCTATGTTTAACGATCAACGATCAAGATTGTTTGTTGATTTTGTTCCGACGCTTGCTGAGTCTCACGCCTGTGTAGTTATGATTTAGAGCTTCTAGCCAAAGAGGAAAATAATGTCAAATATTTCTAAGGAGCAGAGCATGATGGATACTTCTTCCCGCAAATATCCAACTTCTTCATGATCTCAACATAACATAAATCTAACGGGTGAAGGTAATTTTTATGATTTCACCAGGGGGAAACCATTCAAGAATCAAGAAGCGGTAAACCATTTCAAGACGCTATAAAGGATTTCAAGAAGCAGTTTTAGGGCATGAGCGAGATGGATAAAAGGCAAAGCAGACGCCCATTTTCATGGTCGACACTTTGAGGAATTGAAGAGTTTCTTATGACTAGAGTTGTTTGACTAGAAACCTTGAGCACAGTTAGTTGATAAATGTAGTAGGAAACAAAGATTCATCCCCTGCATTTAAGTTTCAATTTGTAACTCCTTCCTTACAGTTTTTTGTGTTCCTGTAAAGTATTTCCTCCCATTTTTTCTTTCTTGTATTAGATTTGATTTATAAATCTCAGACATCATATTATACCTTGTGTCCAATGTTACTGCATGATGTTTAATCCTGATGTAGAACTAATTTCCCTTGAATGAATGACCATTTCCTATCATCTTTTTGTGCATTTGAATGATATGTAGATGGTACCTCCTTGAATTTGAATGTATGAAGATGTAAAGTATTTGAAGAATGTGTTTAGTGACCTATTTACATTTGTTAGAGCTACTAAAATCTTAATTGATTAGCATGTTGTTCATTCCCCATAGGCTACAAGATTCATTCTTAGTTGTGCCATGTATGTTTATTTTGTTTTTCCTCTAATTCACCATTTCATCCCCCTTTCAAGCTTGATTATCTGAAACACTCGTGGACAAATGCCTTTGATAGTTGAGAGCATTTGTAGACTAAGCTGAGATTGTTTGAGGTCTTATAATTTCGAGAGAGAGAGAGAGAGAAACTTCCCAAAAATTGCATAATTATCTTACTGTAAATATAACCTCAATATTCATCTTGAGTCATGGCCCCTGGAGTGCCTCAACATCATTCCAAAAACAACTTGGAACATCTCGAGGGATAACACAACAATCACACAGATATCTAGAAAATGAATAGCGAAAGAAAGAAATGAATTACACACATGCACAATTATTTTCTCCTTCAAATCAACTTATCATTCCAATGATCAAAGCTTACAAGGTACCTCCACACTCTGTTGTAACTTAGAAGTTGTACGGGAATAAAAAAATTACAGAACAAAGAATTATAAACTATTGAGATAAAAGTATGGTTCTATGGAAGAAAGAAGGCAAGAACTATTATTGTACCACTGTATGACGTTGTTGATGTACGGATTCCCTCATGTTGTTTGCTACAACGGATCTGCACTTTCTAATCTCATATGCACTCTACTTCTCTTGGTATTTGTCTCTCTCAAGTGTTTCCATGTGTGTTCCAACTTCTCCCATATTGTCATATTTATGATTTGAGAGAGATAAATAATCTCCTCAATCCTAGCAACTAATTTCCCAAATATTAGCAACTAATCTCCTTAATCCTAGCAACTACCTCATCTCAACAATAAGGTGTCTGGCTAATATTAGAACATATATAATTCATTAATATGCTAGAATATTTCATTTAGATTTCTAAGACTAGGAGAACATGGGAAATTTGACATTCACTTTTATTTATCTAAGTGAAATTACAAGACAATATTATTTCCTTGTTTTCCTACGTGGTCACTAAGAATTCATCTTGAACTACTTATCACATTTTCACACCTAACCTGTGCAATAAGATCCTACTCTCAAGTTCAACTTGCAACCATATATGTTTTATCTCCATATTTTAAGGAATGGGTGTCAACCTATACAAGCAACATATTCCAAGGAATGGCTATCAAGATAGCCAATCCAACACACTCACAATTTCAAAGTTTTACCAAGTTGGCAACCTATAGACCTTGTTATGCTTCATTTTGCATGAGGCCTACACTACTGGACATTTTCACTATTCTTGTGATTTTTATCAGAAAGGAAGGTTCTATAGCTTGATGGAGCTTTGGATGGCCTAGGGTTTTCCATTTCATGTGGTGCCTTGGTTGATATTTGATGACATCGATATGATATGTAAGATGCTTTGATGATTCTTTACTTGGTACACTTGCTTATCATAAATAAAAGGCAAACCTTTCACATGGGCTAGAGGTGGATAGTACATGATGACACATACCTCCCTTCATGGAATTCCCTAGCTCCTTTAGGATTGTTTGACATTGTATTGGTATCTTCAATTGATGGCTTCACGATGGTATAGAGCGCTTGACATCCTCCATTGCTATCACTTGATTTCACATTCATTTGGGTTGGTTAGACATGATCTAAGCATGATTGGATCCTTGGTTCAAGAACATCCTAAGTCTCGTGGATGGTTTCTATGTATAGATGGATGGCTTATGATGTGAAGAATGGTTTCATGTAGAGTGATCCCTTTATTTGGATCACATTTGGAGGCATATGCTCATTTATTGTCAATGCAACTTTTAATGAGGTCATTCCATTTCTTGATGAGTTGGTTGATTGTTTTGGTGACTTGGTATATGGTTAATGATGATTTGACTCATTGTTCCTTGGATGTAGCACTTTTCACATATGTTGAGGAAGCTTCAGTGAAGCTCTCCACCTTATGAGGCCACATTGTACACTTTCTCATGCATTATTGGTTCACACGTGTCACTTTGGAGAAGTGCCTTGCACACATGTTGATGTATATTGAATTAAGGAGAGGCCTCCCCTTCTTTTAGTGGATTTGGTTGAGTATTAGTGATATTCCACATGTTGGTTCCTTGTACCATAGATCCACTATCTTAATTTGAGGATGACATCCACCTTCAGAGCCTCTACTTATCGCTTGTTGATGGGATGTCTCACCAAAAAGGTTACATGTACACCTTTTGAGGGATCATCACTCTCTTCCATGCCTTTATTGATGGGATGTTTTCTTGGAGACTTCACACATGCTACCATTGGGGGTTTGACTTGGCTCATACCCTGTCTTGAGGAAAAGTCCATCATATAGAAGAGGATTTCCACCTTTTGAGCTTTATGGTACATTTACTACTATCATTTGTAGGAGGATGTCTCACTCAAAGGATCACACATGCCACCTTATGAGGTTTCCTACTTGGTCTTTGCATACTTTGAGGAGGATTCCTCACCTTGGAGAGCTACTTGTCCCATTTTTTGAGGATTTTTACTTTAATTTTTCACCTTGGAGAGCTAAAAACATCCATATTGAGAGAGATCAAGGATGTTTCAAACCTTACATCCATTGTTTTCATTTCCTGTCTCGGGGATTTGGTTATGGAATACTACACTTGGAGGCCTTTGGAGGCTAGAAGTTGGATTTTTGGACACATCTTATGCCCTTTTTGATGGAGAGGTCCCACTACCATGGAGCTTTTTTGTTGGAGATTGTACACATGTGGCTTGACCACCTTATTATTTCATGTATTGTTGGTTAGTAGATGGAGGATATTGTTTCTTTATTCCTCCCCAGGCTAGATCTAGGGTTTTGATCTTAGGTATTGTTATTTTATTATAGATGAAGATGGATCTCAAACCTATATAAGGGTTTTTTTTTCATCGTTTCTCATGGTTGGATTTTGGAGTTTACCCTCCTTGGAGCTTAATGAATACATATTTCTTGGAGAATATGTGATGTGTAATGGTTCTCTCTTTAATGTGTGGATGAATATTTTGGTTCTTAAAGATTGATGTGGTATGGATTTCTTTACATAGTAAAGGCTAGTGATTTGATCCATCTGAAGAGTACAATTACCACTTGGAAGGAGTCTAGTGTGGTAACATCTCTTTTCTCCCTTTTTATATTAGGTTTGTGGTTTAATAACGTGTATTGTGTACCATGGGAATACTTGCATACTTTTTGAATCCACTTCTAGGGTGAAGTTAAATTCTAGTTGAATTAACATCCTTTGGATCCCTTCATTGTGAAATTTCTGCATTAATTTATGGCAATATTAGGGTGGATCTCTTGAGTTTTTATGCCTCATTCCCAACCATAATTAGATAATAAAATAGGGCCGGTAAGTTAGTCTCTTAAATTCATTTCCCTTGTCGGATTGGCATTAGTCTCTAGATCCCTCCTTCACTCTTCTACTTTCAAAAATACAAAAAAAATTGTTTTAATAAAGCCACTTTCTTATCACGTTGTGCCTCATGGTTTAGTTTTAGTAATTTTACTTAGGGATACTCCCCTTGAGTCGGAGGAGAGCCAACTTAAAGTGAAAAGGATAGGTTTCTTAGGCGATAATGGTAACCATCTTAGTAGTTCCCTCTTGGGTTGAACCTTGTGGATTGGGGCTTTTATCATTAAATCACTAAATGGAAGAAGCAAAAATCACTAAATGCAAGCCTATAGAAGGGCCTAACATGGGAACAATTGTCCCGTTGGAGAAACATGAACAAGTGATCTCTTCCTTACAAGAAAAGACTCAAATTTTAAGGATGAAACATCTGAACACAAGAAAAAGTTTAGAAAATGAAAACTTAACCTTCATAATAGAGTTGGAAGAACAAAAAGAAAGAAACTAAAAATAAAGTTGAGAAAATTATGATTTTGGAAAGTTTAATTGATTTGTAGAAGAAATATTTTCCTGTTGACCTCTGGCCAAGGCCTATGCATTGTATCTAAGAGAATAATGGTGTAAGTTTCAACTACAAAAAATTGTTAGATATTTTCCATTCCAATTAGATAACCAAAAAGAATTTTCTAAAGTCTATCACAAGTGCAATGAAAAATAAAAAAACTTGTCGTGTGAATTATATTTCCATAGCTATGCTCTTACTTTCCCATTAAATTAGTTTCCCATTTTTTATGTGGGAGTTATACAATTGAGAGCATTCTACTCTTGAATGTAGAGTGATGACAACAAAGCTATAGAAGCTCAAATATAAAAGGAAGAGGAACTTACCCTAAGACTTTAGGTGAGGATTGAGAGTGCCAAAATCCTAGACGTTTTGATAAGCCATGCTAAAACAATTTCAGACGTGGAACTAATTCCAATTTTATGAGAAAGATAGTAAGAGGAAACAACCCAATATCACAAAATCATGAAGAGCTCAAGTGATATGTTATTACAAATGTCCCAAAGCAGGTGGGAAAAAATCACCCCTACCTTGAGAATAATATAACCAATTCCCTACCTAGACTGAAGGTTGCTTCATCTAGATAACCACTATATTGGGAAACTCTCATAAAAATGAATTTGGGTTTGATTTACCTAGGGTTTATATTTCCACTACTCTTGCGCTCCACTCCATCACGAATATATACATGTGATATTGACATGTCCAGGTTGAAAAAAAGATGGAGTGAAGTGGAGAAGGAAAAAGGCTACCATAGTGGAGATTCCATTACACATTTTATGGCATATGACAATAGGGAGGTACAAAGAGAGAAACAACCAAACTACGAGGAGTAATTGTCAGACCACAATAATAATTTTGGGTTCATTTTTGGATGTTAAACAAATGAATGAAACCCTTCAATTGGGGGGTATGGGGAACCACATGATTATCGTACATTGATCACCATTTTTTATATACATTATTTATATAATAATCATCTAGAAGCCTCAAGGACCTAAGACCTTTTCAAATACTCTTATATACAAGCCAAACTAGATATCATGTGACATATGCTTACTTGAATTAATGTGTTTGGATAATTTTCAAAGAGAGCATAGTCATGGTCTCTTCATTGTTATTTGAGTTGATCATATTAGTTGGAGCTATAAACACTGACATACGTTGGTAACATAAGGTTTATTGCAATGGTTGGTTTATAAATATTGGAGTTAATCCTATGGCCTCACACCAAGAGATAATCGACCTTGAATAAATACTCCACTTTTAGAACTTAAAGAACACTTCAATTAGGGAATGTAGAGGAAGTAAATCGAAGGTCATGTCACTACCATTCATGAATGTGACTAAAACATGCTACCAATTGTAGGAGAAAACCATTTAATTCATGAGAAATTTGAATCCCTAGATCTCAATCATATTTCAAACTTAAACTAGATAAATGAGGGAAGAAATAAATTTCTAGGCTCAACTACAATAGTGGGAGACTAGATTAGGTATACAACTATAAAGCCTCTGAGCGGAAGTGTGAAAGCCACCTCCATCCATCGACATGATGGTGAGACATGGATTTTGGGGTTGCCCAGATGGAGAAAGGCACACCCAAAATTCATATAGAGAGCACATGGGTGAGACTTGGGGCATCCCTTCTGAAATATACACCTAAGGAGACATGTGTCCATGACTTGCGGATGATACCATGAGGTTGCAATGAGCGACATGGACTCAAGTTGCACGAGAGCATGGGTAGGGATAACTTGGACGAGTGTAGAAGGAAGTGGACCCATATTCTTACACACCATGGGGCACGATGGTGGGTTGTCTTGATCCCTCCACATGCCTTGCGATGAGTTGGAGTCAGAGAGCACCAAAGGGAACAATAGCATGGAGAACACACGACGGTTCGAATAGACATGATGGTTTATGTGGACGCAACGAGTGAGGTCGACTCATGAAGAATATGAAGGGAGACAATGGTTTATTGGGCAGAAGACCAAGAGTCACAACGCTTCATAGCTTGAGCGGTTGCATATATATGGAGCACCATCATTTGGGAGAGATCATCATTGAACTTGGGTTGGAGAAGACAAGAAATTAGATTGAGGTGTAGAAGATGAAGTGTGCCAAAAATGAAGGTGAAGGGTTAAGTCTTAGCTTAGTGTTTTTTGGGCATCTCAGGGAGAGGGTGCGATAGAGAGACACAGAGGTCAAGTAGGTTAGTGCATGTGACGGGGATGATACTATGATAGTCAGACCCAAGCTGCAACATGGAGTATGTAGGTGGATGAGTAGGCAAGTTGGGTGCTAATTTTCCTTTCCTTTACTTATTATGTAAAGAGATCCAAGCTCACTTCCTTGTTAGTATTGTAACAACATTTGTATAAAAAGACTTATACATTTGTTAGGCACGTTGGTGTTTCCCAAACATACTTGTGTCTTCTTGTATTGTGAATGGTTACATGTTCTTAAATTGACTAAGCATAGAATTGTGTGATCACATAAATATAAGAGAACATAGGTGTAGTGAAGCAATGGGTAGGTGCTTTGGTGAGGAATGTTGGGTGAGGTGATTTGAATCCTCTTGTAGCCTATAACGGATTATGGGTATGCTCTAGATAAAGAGGAATAGTTTGGACAAACTGCCATTGGTTTGGTCAGGCTGTTGAGTGGGAAATGTTGTGGTGTCGCATGACCCCAGGTGCAAGGCGACTTAGGTGCACCAAGTCGAGTTGGATTCATAGGAATATAGTGGGCATGTGATAGATGGTATCAGATCTTTTTGATCGCCAAAGTGATCGCAGAAGTTATCACAACAGTTGATCGCATAAGTGGTTGGGAGTTTTAAATATCGTGAAGATGAGCAATTTTGGTGAATGAAGTGCATTTGAGTAAACTTGGGGTTGTTGGCTCGACTCATTGGCAAGTTGGGCGCTAAACTAGACAAACAAAATGAATCTGAATGTGACAACATGTCATGTGAAGAGTTTTGAAGCAACCCGATGAATTTGGTGTGCACAAGTAGGTAGAGTTGTGTGGTGTGAGACAAGGCACAACTCAACCCAAGATATGGAAACCACACATGGAGATACTTGATGAACCAAGAGAGAAACCATGACTCAATGCTTGACAAAAATCCAAGAAAATTCAAGGTGGATGGACAAGATTGATGTATGGATGAAATCTCGGATTGACAAGTTGAAGGATTTGGTAGGCCAGGAAGAGATGTGAATGATGCTAAGGATGGGGTTTCTCAACATGGAAGATTCCAAAGATAGAGAAAACATCGCGACAAGGAAACTGCTTGACCAAAGAGGTAAGCTTGTTTGGTGTTTTCTTTGCAAAGAAAACCAGTTAGCAACAAATGGTCCAATGAAGGCATGATTGGAACGTTTGGAAGAAAACAAAGTGCAATAGGCAGAGAAGAAACTTTTTGTCATAGTATAATTACTCCAAACACTCGAACCTTTAGAGGAGATGTTGGAAGCAGTGGACGCTTTGGTAGTACATATAGATGAGTTCATGGATAGAGACCGCTAACAAGGTTCAAAAGGTGAAGGAGAAGGTATTTGTTTGTGGATGCGATAATGAGTGGGGTAAAGGTGGTTTCCTTAGTGAACATTGGCATGTTGGCACCCAAAGTTTTGGGTTCAATTTGCGTGCATGCAAAAACGAAGTTGTGCAGCTCAAGTCCACGTGAAGTGTGCGAGCATTCCAATTTTTTCATAAAGAAGAACCCGAAAGTGCGTGTCGAACCAAATTTTGATGTAGTGCGCCTAGGTCAGAGTCTACCAAGTGTGTGTTGGTCCAATTTTTGTTAGTTGCATCATAAATCAAGAAGATTCCCACTAGATTCAAGAAAGGAATCATCAGGAAATATTCTCGAATGATAACTGCTAGCAACATACAAGGACGTGGGACTGCCAAAAGACGAGTTGGTTAGGCCGTTAAGATTTCCTTAATGCAGAAAGTCTACATGGAACACTGACATATAACATAAGCGTGTGAGGCAACTTTGTTAGAAAAACAAGTTGAGCAAAGTAGAAAGAGACAACACTCCCCAACATAGAAAGATATAAAAGGAAGCACTAATATAAAAAATGGGGCTAGTTGGTTAATTGGTTAGAATAATTATATATTGAGGAAAGATATTCATTGAGTCTTTAGTATCTATCTAGCTCTAAGCTTCTTGTAGTTTTGTAATGCCTTGAATATATTTATGTGTCTGTGTATGTCCAATTTTTGAGCTAAGGCGCATTGCACAACATGTTGTAATTCTGGGTATTTATATAGAGAAAATATGAAGTTCTACGATTGTCACTTGTATTTGTCCCGCACAATGTGTATATTTGATGTGATGGAATAGCTACAGTAATAAATATGTGACAATTCTAATCCATTCTGTGTTTATCATGTATGAGTTGAATATGTGTATGTATTGTTTTAATTCTTAGTCCTAATAGTTTGTCAAATATGAGTTGCATGGATTCCAATCATGATGACTGTTTGTGTGTTTAGCCTTCATCCTTGTCACAAAACCTTATGGTCTCTATGATCCTCTCTGCATCTCGGGTGAGACCTTCCTCGACCTTGGCCGAGGATTGATATGTCGTTGCTCCTGGGATTTTTGTTGGACAACTTTGGATGAGCCCTAAGTCTAAAATCCATAACGTTAAGAAGGATTCTTGTAAGCATAAATCAAAATTCCCAACAAATGGTTCTATTGCTAGGACATGAAAATATTGTCGAGAACGATGAAGGAAAGAAATGAGGTGGCATCCATCGAAGGAGGAAATTCAAGATTGGGTCGAGGAAAAAGAGGATGAGTTTTCCCTGCACAAGACTCAATGATTGAGGGTGAATTCTAAGCAATGGAAAGACATGTATATTTACTTAGATATGCATGAGCTCTTCTTTGTCGAATTTCCTTGTATGTTGTATGAATGGATAAAAAGGCATGTTGCTACTAATTATCCAATATGGCCATTGGAGCTAGTGGTTTGGGATCAAGACAAGCTTGAAGAGATGAAAGTACTGGATAACAAGTGGACTCGGGCCATCGAATTCTGGTTTTCTCAAGTAAAAGAAGGCTAAATTGTTGAATTCACAGTGGAGTACACCAATTATTTCAACGAGGACGAAAGAAAGTTTGCAGCAGGACCAAGAAGGAAGATGTTGGAAGAAATTCCAACATGGATAAAACTGTTGTTCATGAAGAAGGGGCCAATGTGCATGGAGCTCGATCGAATGGCTGAGTAAACTCCCCAAGCGCGGGGGGGGGGTGGGATTTGCAAAGACGGGGAAAAGTCAGAAAAGAGAGAAGATGGATCTATTGAGGAGGATCCTGAAATTGTCGAAATGAGGTGAGGTATGGAATGGACCCAGAAGGGAAAAGGAGAAAAAGAGATGATAGGTATGGAAGAAGAGTTGAGATAAGATGAATAGCAAAAGAGAAAGGTGGAAAATAATTAGCTAGGAGAGCGCAATGAGGGGTTGGGTCCAATATGAAGAGAAAAGAAACCACACTAGGTTGTAGTGCGAGGGAGTGTATTGTGCCAAAGTGGAGCACAGACGCGGATAGACCCACAAAGAGGTGTGGCGTAGAGGAGATGGTTTTCGGTAGGGATACCAATAGTGATAGTAGTACGAACCTAGGTGACGAAGTCCGCACCCGTTGGCTGTTGCGGAGTGCCACAACCTTGGAAGAAGATGAAGCGCATAACAGTGGTGCACTGATAAGAAGAGGGGATTGCATGCAGAGTAGTAGCATTCCATTTGGAGAAGACGATTGTGATCAGAGTGGAAGTGCACAGATCAGACTAGGAGACAAAGCACAAATTTGTAGTGCACAGGTCGAACCAGAAGACATAGTGCACATTTGTGGTGCATTGTTAGGATAGGAAAGTAGAGCATAAAGTGTTGGTGCACCAGAAGAAAAGGAAGATGGAGTCTCCCCTATTGAAATAATGTAACTGCGAAGAGTATTCTTATTATTATTGTTATTTTACTCATTGGATTAATCCACATTGTGGATTAATCATGTCGGTAATTGTATTAGGACCAAATCCCCTTTTGCGGATTGGTCATCGGACAATTGTAATAGGTAGAATAAGAAGTCGGCCCCAACAATTATTATTGAGACCCCAAATTAAATTAAAGGTGGGTTTACCCACCCAGAGTAAGAGGTTGGCCCTGTCAGTGAAACCCTTTCACACGTGCCAGCCTTGTATATATAGGAGGCTAGCGCCTCACTTTATCACACAACTCACTTGCTCATTCTCTTATGAGGCAAGATGCAATTACCAGTTGGAGAGAGGAGAAGAAGAGTGGCGCATCTCTTGGAGAGGACTATCTATATTGGTTTGAGTTATCTCTTGAACATTGTATTAGAAATTTATGATAAGGAAGTTTTTGCTGGGTTTTCTTCCCCTAGAGGGTTTCCCAGGATAAATGTTGTGTCTCTTGTGAATGTGTATTTCTCAGTGATCTTGTTCTTATGTTTCTCTTATCTATTGAAATGAAAAGAACTATAATAATGGCATAAACATTAACATGGTATCAGAGCCAACCTGAAGGAATCATATTTCGCAAGAGGAAAAACGTCACTGTTACCGTACCCAAAAATTAGGGTTTTGCAAAAGTGAATCTTTTCAGCCCTAAAACCACCTAGAAACATGTGCCCTCCCCCAAGGATCATTTTGGCACTTAGAGCACACATTTTCAGTGGCTAGATCTCCCAGAAAGTGAAACCTTAGCTTCACAAAGTACCAGAAAACCAGAAAACCAGAGTACCAGAAGTACCAGAAGTACCAGAGTACCAGAAGTACCAGAAAACCAGAAGCACCAGAAAACCAGAAGCACCAGTCCATAAATCCACAAATCAGATTTGAAGGAGTAAAAGTTGGATTTTCAGAAATCTGACTGCACCAACTAACTCGCCTCAGCTCAGGGCATCTATCCCCTGGATCAAAATTTCAAAATTCGATGTTTGAAAAATTAGGGTTTCTTCATAAAACCCTAAGTTGCAATTGCAGGTGCAGTCTCAGAACCAGTTGCAGTTGCAGTACCTATTGCAGTTGCAGTCTCAGAACCAGTTGGGAAGAACATAAAGAACCCGTTTCCGAAGAGGGACATCAAGACAGAAGGAGTCCCATAACTCATCCATTCAGATGTGTGTGGCCCAATGCCATCATCCTCCATTAATGGGTATGTATACTATGTATTGTTCATTAATGATTATTCTCGTAAAAGACCTAGATATATTTGAAGTGTTCAGCAAGATCAAGGAATTCAACGCCTTGATAAGAGAACCCTTCTGTAAGGAATATTAAGATACCCGGGTCAGATAATGGAGGAGAATATACCTCAAAAGAGTTCGTGAACTTATGAAAAGATGTTGGGATCAAGATCCTCAACAAAAAAGTGTAGCTGAACGGAAGAACATAACCATGTTGGAAGTGATTAAGATCAAGATCTTCCTATGTGATTATGGGAAGAAGCAGCAATGACAACTGTTTATGTGCAGAATAGATTATCCCACAGTGCACTTGGGTTCAAGACCCCAGAAGAAATGTTCACCGGAAAGAAGCCAGAGGTAAGCCATCTCAAAATATTTGGTTGTCCAGTGTTTATTCATATACCGAAAGAGAAAAGAAACAAGCTGGAACCCTCTGGAAAGAAGGGAATATTTGTGGGATACTGTGAGGTCTCCAAGGCCTTCAGAATCTACATACCAGGTCACCGCCACATTAATATTAGTAGGGACATGACTGTTGATGAAGCAACACTTAAGAAATCAAGAAGATGTCATCTTGAATAAGTGTATGAAGAGGAACCTGTAAATCCCAAGACTACATAATCTATGAGGGAAGTTCCCAGAACTGCAGAACTTGAAAGGGAAGTCGTAACTTCCCCTGATGAGGAGATTCCTGAAGATCACAATATAACAGAAGTTCAAGAACCTCCTCAAATGACCTTCTCCCATAAAAGAAAGCCTGATTGGGCAAGAGAGATTATTCAAGATGGAGAGAAGTATGTTGTTCCAGAAGGAACCTCGAGACAGGTGAAAAGACCAAAGCCATTCTCTAGTTACACGGCTTTGATATGTGATCTCCTAGATGAAGAGCCTACTTTCTCTAAAGAAGCCATTCAGAGAAAATAATGGGCATATGCCATGATAGAGGAATACCAATCCATAATGAAGAACGAAGTATGGGAAATAGTTCCTAGATCGAAGAATAAAGATGGGGTATCCTACAAATGGCTCTTCAAAATAAAACATGATGCTGATGGAAGTATTGAGAAATATAAAGCAAGATTTGTCGCTCGTGGTTTTTCCCAGAAGGAAGGCATTGACTATGAAGAGACATTCGCTCCTATGGCCAGATACACTTCGATCAGAACCATTATAGCTCTTGCAGCCAAGATGAAATGGAAGTTGCACCAGATGGACATGAAGACAACTTTCCTGAATGGTGTTATCGAAGAGGAAGTGTATATAGAGAAACCCCAAGGATTTGAGGTTGAAGACAGGAAGTCTCATGTCTGTCGATTGAAGAAAGCCTAATATGAATTGAAGCAAGCTCCTAGATCTTGGTATGACCGTATAGACAGTTTCTTGACGAGCTTAGGCTTTACCAAGAGTAAAGCAGACTCAAATATCTACTTCAAAATTATGGATAATGAACCAGTAATCTTACTACTGTATGTGGATGAATTATTCTTATCTGGAGAAGAAAAGATCATCGCTAAATGTAAATAGAGACTTGCCGCAGAATTTGAAATGAAAGACTTTGGCCTAATGCATTACTTCTTAGGTCTTGAGGTATGGCAGATTCCAGAAAGGATCTTCCTTAATCAAGGGAAGTACATGGTCAAAATCTTAAAGAGATTCGACATGCTAGAATGCAATTCCATAATACACCCATGGAAACGAAGTTGAAGTTGCTGGTCAATAATTCATCAGACTTGATAGATGCCACACTGTACAGACAGATTATTGGATCGCTGATGTACCTAACAAACAACAGACCAAACATCTGTTTTGCAGTGAACACCTTGAGTCAGTTTCTGGTAGAGCCCATACATGTTTACCTAGTGGCTGCAAAACATGTGATGAGGTACCTTAAAGGTACAATGGATTATGGTCTCAGCTATGATGGAGATCATGACTTCACATTGAGTGGATATATTGATGCAGATTGGGCAGGAAGCGTTGCTGACAGAAAAAACACTTCCGGATG
>ML851733.1:26449-47847 GCA_009831015.1 Picea engelmannii
TATTGATGCGGCATATGAACACTCAAAAGTTCTAAAAATTGATGAAACACAGAGAGGTGAAGAGAAAATCTGGACATAGCAGCTCTATCGGAAACGGTTTGATTTAATTGATTGCTACAATTAATAAACATTTCTGAAATGTTACTTGATGTCTTCAAGTAATCAAATGGAGAACAATAGACTGAGCTTTGCAGGAAGTTCCAGAAGTCTTGAGAACAATACCAAGTTGCTTGCTTTTCAATAACAAGTTGCTTGCAGGAAGTTTCACAAATCTTGTTACAGACTCTAGTCAGAGAGGTCATGAGAATATCAATTCCAATGATTTATTTGATGATATTCTTCTCACCATCACAACTTTCACTACACAATCGTGATTGTCATGAATACGCCATTGATCACAACAATGATGATATTCTTCTCACCATCTCCTTATTATTTTCACTTTAAGGAGATGAGTCACAATATTAGATTATTTATGAGAAATATTATTATTTTGACTTTAAAGAGATGTGTCACGTTATTAGATTGAAACATTATTGGATTAAAAGTAAATGAAATTTTTAAAATTAAAAATTAAAGATAATCAATTATAAAAAATAAAAAGATCAACATATTAATTATAAAAAGTTATAATTAAATAAATCCACTTAGATTTATTTAAATCTTAATTTGTATTATCTATTTATTGTATTTAAATTAAGATTATCAATTTATGTTGTCAATATTTTTTTTGGAACTTATTTTGTATTCAAGTATAATATAAAATGCAATCATAAGGTGCTTAGTCAAGTGACCATATGTGTGATGATAAAAAATCTAAAAAATTTCCAAATATAGTATGACACTAACATATGTAAATGTTCAATGCATTGATCATGTATGTGTCGCACAGAGAAGGGTCTTGAAGGATCAAAAAACTAAAGACTCTAAAAATTGTCAAAGACAATATGACATTGACATATTACAACAAAAAAGGTTATCCACTGATATAAGCATAGTAATTGTCAAACCTAAGACAATATGGCATTGACATATTACAACAACAAAAAGGTTATCCATTGATAGCATAGTAATTGTCAAACCTCTAAAAGAGAAATTCAGAGTACATATCGAAAATCAAAAGGTCTCATTAAAAGGCCTCCAACCTATCTTGTCTGCTAACAGTACAATGCCCTTCACAAAATTGAAATTTTGCAAGGACATAGGTATTCTCCATCAAAACTAGACCTTTGTTTGAGAGTTTATCTACCACTTGGTTTTGTTCATGGAAAATATGTGAAAATATGATATCCTCAAAGGTTGTTGCTATGCCCTTCACCTGTTCCACTATAGCTAGCACTTCAATATTTTGAACCTGCACTTGTTCAAGAATCCACGTGATAACCATAACGAAGGACCACCAAATATCTCAATTGCAAAAAGTTCCCTATCCAAGGTAAATTTAAGAAAATAGAAGAGTCATAAATTCACGTGAATTGTTGGTTCCTTGCCCTATGTTTTCTTTAAAGTGAAAATAATGGGAATCTAATAGGAAACAGCTAAGCATGAGTCCCATTGTTCTATTATATCCTTGGAAATCTCCATCGAAGTTTCCCCAAGGAAAGGTCTTATCCCCATGTACCTCACCAACCATCCTATGGATATTTTTCTTGGGAACCTATTTGAAGAAAGAAAGGAGACCCATTACCTACGCCAAAAATTGGAAGGTTGGATGAAGTTTTCCTTCAAAGAGAGTAGAGTTCTTTGTTGTCCATATACCTCGGATAAATAGAAACGATACATCTCGCAATCTACTCATTTCCTGCAGAGAAAACCATGACTGAACATAGACCTCAATGGTGTCTCGATGCCAAGGGAGGTAAACTCAAGGACTCATTGATCTCATTCCAAACTTTTAGATTGAAAGGACATAGTTGAAAGAGATGAAGGTTTGTTTCATCATGTGCCTTGCAAATATTGCACCAGTTTGGTCCCACTTTACCTCTTCTTTGTAAATGATCCCATGTTAGAACCTAATCAGACAAAGCAAGCCACATAAGAATATTTTATTTAGATGGATCTTTCACCTTCCACAAATCTCTCCACCACCATCACACTTCATCAAATTTAAAGGAAAACATAGCTTGGTAACCCAACTTAGCAGTGTAAGAACCTCCTTGCTTGTTAAACACCCAAACAAGCTCATTTAGGCTTTCATTAAGTGAGACATGTGCCATTATTAACTCTGCAATAAAAAGCTCTCAATTCCTCAATAATCCCCCCCTCCAGACACAAATCTACATAGTTCATCCAACCTTGCTTCCATAATGTTGTTTCCTCCGATTTATCGACCAAATTAAGAGTTGGTTTCCCATTTTATCTCAAGTATTGAACTTGATATTCTAGAATAAAAATGTCATGATTGCAACTCATTATTGCATTGACCCCTGTCCTCACCTGATACCATTCCCCCACATGCCAAGCTAGGAAATATTCGATCATTAGGAATTCTTGAGAAGGGGCATTCCACTATTTAGAAACATTTTGGATTGATTCGTTCTATTTTCTTATCTAGTCTACTTTATTTATAGGGGCCATATATTTCTATACCATAATTCTACTCCATAGAATGTCCTTAGTGAGTACCAACCATAAATATTTTGCATCCAATGATTATCCAAAAAGATTTATATTTTTTAATCCCCTCCTTCCCAAAGCTTTGGAAATTGCCAACTTCTACTACCTAACCCAGTGAGTACCCTTAAACTCATGGCTACTTTTCCATAGGAAATTAAAACAAACCTTTCTAATTTTCTCCAAAATTCCCTTTGGAATGTTAATGTGTTCTAAAGTATACCAAAAAAACAAGTATGAATTCAAACACATATTTCGCTAATGCTAATATTCTCCCTCTTGATAACCATCTATTGTGCCAAAGTGTAACTCTTTCCTTAATTTTAGAGACAACCCACCACCAATCTATCTTTCCATAACAATTAGTCTTGATATTAAACCATAGATACTTGATACCTTTACACATATCCAAATGTTGAAATGGAAAGTTCCTTTCAAAATCTAGGTTAAGTTCATCATCCATACCTAAACACTACTACATATTGGCAGAAAAACGTCGTTGTACTCCAACAATATGGATAAAATTAGTCGTACTGTCGGATTTTACTTGCACTTTTTTATTTTTATTTTTAAAAATCCCCAACGTTCATCAAATTTCTGACGAAAGAGACTATCGTCGGATATTCGACGGTCAACCAAGTAAATTATCGTCGGATATGCAATGGTTGACCAGGTCAAGGATGTGTGTATCGATGTTTGATGAAGTCAATATTTTTGTTTGTTAAGCAACATCTTTCTAGTTAACATACATTGGAAATCTGATGAAAGGGTGATACATAATTGAAATTTTTTGAAATATTAAATATGTTAGACGTTGTTTCTATTACTAGAGATGGTTTGCAAATGTTATAAACGATATTTTTAGGTTAGAATACAAAAAAAAATGTTGATTTCATTACAAATAGTTAAACTACTAAAGTTGATTTTTTAAGATAATCATCACTGAAAGTTTGGTAAGGAAAAATGTCACATAACATTCCTCCAAGAGGACAAGGCCAAGACTTGAGATTTGCATTGGTCAAGGCTTTGGGTGATCAAAAATGTCAATTCCCTTGTAAAAAATGCAGGGGCTATAATAGTAGGAGAATTTTAATAAAAACAGCTAAAACACATTGTAGTGAGTATGGACACCTTGAAGGCGGGCATGAATATTGTCCCTTGGCAAGTTATTTTTGCTATCATTATTATCCTCCACTAATATTCCGAATTGGTAATGCAGTCATAATTATTTTTTCCTTCATCCAATTTCGTCTTAGATCTTAATTAAAAAATATCATAGAGTTATTTTCATTGTTTTACTTACATAGGGATCTATTTGAGAAATATTTGCAGAGTTTCTAATTCCTCTTTTGATATTGGTATCGACGCTATGTTTGAGAATTATTTGCAAAGTTGCTAATTCCTCTTTTAATATTGGTAATTGTTTCATTTTTAAAAGTTTTGAAGAACAGTTTCTAGTAACATCGACATTTTTTTTTAAATCACTAATGGAAAGTGGAAATGTCACACTAGATGAATGTTGTATTTGTCAGGAAGAGGATAATAAAGGAAATATGGAGATTCCATGTTCCTATTTTGGCACCTTAAAGGGTTAATACTTATAATCAATAGGGGCCATAAGGACAATAAAGGAAATATGGATATCTGTGTTCATGTTCTTTGTTTTCCAATATTGTATTTGTAAACATCTATATTGTTTTAATATTTCTTATATACACTAATATTACTTGATTTTTTGTAATTATAAAGGAACGACACCCCGGGGCACTTTCCGTGGAGGAAGACGTGGTTGTACAAGTGCATGTTCAAGAACATGGAGCAATTATTGAAGATCAAGTTAATGAGCATATCGAAGAAGATTATGATGCTAATAACACAGTTGAAGAAAATGGGACAGATATATTGATCCATGAGACATTTAATAATGTTGGAATGGATAATGATGATGACCAACTTGATGGTGTTTTTGATATACCTATACTTGAGAAGGAAAGCAGCCTCTTTATGAAGTCTCCAAAACAAGTCTTCTCTCTACTACATTGTTGTTGGTGAACTTAAAGGTTATGAATGGTTTGTCAAACACTTGTGTCACATAGCTACTAAGGTATGTAATATATTTTTTCACACTTAGTACATGATGATAAAGGTTTTTTTTTCCTCTATTTCTATTGTTATTTGATCATCTATAAAATTTGGATCCAATATGTACAATCAATATTATTTACATTAACCAATATTGATTTTTTATGTTGCATATTGTTAGGTGAATTTTTTTACCACTGTCAAATGTTTTATGTCACATACCAAGATTTACATGCCATAATGAAATATATTGGAATGGAGTATCAAGTTATCCATGCATGTCCTGATGATCGTATTCTATATTATGGAGTACATGCATCGAAAGAAGAATGCCCAAAATTTCAAATTAGTAGATATCGAACCCATCAAGTAACAAAAAAGGTGCCTCAAAAGATTATTCGTTATATTTCCATAATTCCATGTTTGCGGGAATTGTTCAAGTGCAAAATCATAGCACAGTTTATGGATTACCATGTAAAGAACAAAATTAAAGATGGTGTTCTTCGAATGCCTGTGGATGGATATGCATTTAGGAAGATAGAGGAAATATGGCCACATTTTAAAGATGAACCTCGTACTCTTAGGCTTTCATTGGTAGATGATGGTGTCAATCCATTTGGAGAGCTCAGATCTACTTACTCGGTGTGGCCTGTTTTTGTTATCAACAATAGCATTCCTTCATGGATGTCAATAAAGAGGGAGCACATAATGTTGGCAATGATTGTTCCAAGTATTTGCTTAGAATAATTTTTTTTTAACACAGTAACATCTCATTTGTCTTGTTTGTTTCATAATTATGTCTTATATTTTTTTGTTTACTCATATATGTTCAATTATGTCTTATAATTACATTTGATATTTTTTTATTAGGTAAGTACCAAGACAAATATATGAATGTATATATTGAGCCTCTTATCGACGAGTTACTAGAGTTATGGAAGGGCATCACTATGTATGATATCTCTAGACTAGTAGGTGCGCAAAGGGAATTTAAATTCCATGTAATTCTTGTATGGACAATTCACTATGCCCCAGAGATAACACATTTTTTTGGTATGTTATAATGTTACAGTGCACTTTAATATATAGTGTTTAATTTTATGAAGTTCATATCATGCATGTTTTTTATATAATCCCTTCATTAAACATATTCAATTAATTGATATAAAATTTAATCCATTTTTTGCAGGTCTTCAAACAAAGGGTAAATTTTCAAGTCAAGTTTGTGGTCCTAAGATGAAATCTTGTCGTTCGATAATTTTAGGAAAGGAGGTGTTTGATGAATATAGGTACTTCCTCTCTGAGAACCATAGGTATCGAAGTATCGAGAAACATCTTTTCAATGGGAAAGAAGAGATTGGATTAAAACCACGGAGACTAACACCTTGTCTATGGAATTTGCAATATAATAGAAATCATCAAGGTATATTAGATCAAATCATCTATGTATATCATACATGAAATGTTTGGAATATTTTTATTTTTATTTCATTTTTTTCATTGTACCAATTGACAAGTATTGTTGAAATATCTTTAATTCATATGCTTCACCTTGAAGGTCGTCATGAAGGCAATAATAATGGGGCGCTTTCACGAGGAATGAAAATGTATCCAATATAATTCAATAGACTCCCCTACTATGAGCACCTAGAAATTGTTCATTTGTTTGATACAATGCACATCGGGAAGAATGTAACAGAAACGTTATGGCGAATCTTCGATGGAAGGAGCGACAAAGAAAAATTGTGAAGATTTGTAATGACATTGAGTCCAATCATGCAATGTAAAGTGTGAGTCAATAAAATAGAAATGAAGACAACCAAAATGTCAATGTTTCATTAAAAACTGCACAGAAGATCTAGCTAAAGAAAGTACAGACAAAGCTTATCAAGAAAGGACGAGAGATTCAATATGGAAGAATGAGAAAATATATTCACACTACTCCAATGAGTTGATAAATGAATGAATTATTGATCCATATGATGATCAATATGATATAATGAATGAGTGGAATATACTCATATATAGGGTAGAACATTCCATAATTAAGAAAATCAATCAATCATTTAGTTTTCCTTAGGAATGTATGCATGTGTAATAGTGAGGGTCTAAATAGAAAATTTAAAATAAAACTAGTCAATTAACTCCCACTGAACTAGTGTGTCGAAAATAGAAATTTCTCCAACACCCCCATGAACATCACTATGGAGTAAGAAATGAGTCCCAGCTACTGGGCCATATTAGGTACTCATGTACAATTAAACTAATGAACACTGAATAAAAATGAGGAAACACGAAAAACCACGTGGGAACAAAACCCCTCCTAAAAAGATAATGCATCAAAAGAAGAAAAGGTAGTTGCTATGAAACTGTGTTCTTCACTCCAAGATGATCCCACAAAGTCTGAAAATTCTGCTCATTAAAATTCTTCATGAATATTTATAAATATTTATGGATCTGATGAAGTCCTTTGGAAACATGTCCAGACTTGTACCTCTTGATAATGTGGACCCATATGCACCTAAAAATATTCCTTATTGATGGAAGTGAAACCAGATCCCAAGTCTAATTCTCTAGGAGTGAGGCATACTCCTTCTGCATGGTTGCTTGCCATAATGGATTTCCCACAGCCTTACTATAGGTCTGTGGATCAAAATATTGAACCATATATAAATGCATGGGCATCGTTGGTTCAGAAGTTGTAAGTACATGAGAAGGATCCTCATTATGAGATCAATTCCTCCTTGAATCTAATGGATTCCCTACAAGGACCCTTGTTTCCTAAAGTGTGAATCGTTCACTCTTGGGCATCTACTGAAGCTTCGATGTTAGATTCTTATCTGGCTATACTACCTTCTCATTTACATGTACAGAATATGAGTGTATGGAATCATCTTTGATGTTTGAAACTAATGGAAGCAAAAGAGTATTTGTATGTTGCATTGGAGGTTCATGCAAAGTACTCTCCTTTTGTGTAAGTAGTAAAGAGGAGTCATTGTCAGAAAATTTATTGAATTCATACAACCTTGATTTTTGATCAACCTCACCAATTGCAATAATGGAATTGTCACGCATATCAAGTACATAAACTGAATCTAATGTAAATTCAACCTTTTTACCTTTCTGAGTGATATGATAAACTAAGAGAAAATTCATAGAAAGATTTGGAACATGTAAAAAAATCTCAAAATTGTCATTATGAATATCCACTCTTCCCTCTCATGTTACTGCTACTAGAGTATCATCCCCCATGAGAATAGGGGGTCTTGAGAATGAACTAAAAGAAGTGAAAACTGTCATTTTCATTTCCATATGATGTGTTGCACCAGAATATATAATCCATGAATCAGATGAGGAATTAATTGCAACAAGAGCATGATGATTACCTTTCTTAAGAGAAGGATCTTCTTCCTTATGCTTCTTGAATCCTTCTGGAATGAAGTTTCCAAGATTGTTTTGTTGAAGTATATGTGCCATAAGATCGATTTGTTTCTTCATGCATGTCAATTATTCATGATTCGGTTTATTGCAGTAAGTGCATTGATTTCCCTTCTTCTTCTTCATGGAATCTGAAGAGTCTTTGGAACTTGAAGAATCATTGAAGGGTTTGGAATATCCCTCATTCTTGTTCGGTTTCTCCTTTACGTTATGTTTGGATGATCATTTTCCATCATGCATGGTGAGTGCATGTGCTTTGGCATCCCTGATTAGGCCCATCTAAATGATTTTTTCCTGCTCATGTGTGATAGAATCAATGAATTGATTCATGGTAGGCATATTCCAATTTGTTCCTAAGATATATATGTCATGATGGAAAGTGGAGACATAAATAGCATGTTTTGGTCCTAGCTTAGCCAAGATTGTTAGACTAAGTTGGTCTACTTATGTAGACTTATCAATACCACAAGATGTGAAGCTCAATATCAAAGATTTAAACTTGGTAAAGAAATCCTACAAATTATCAAAACTTTTAGGATCCAAGGTATTCAACTCTACCTCAAGCATATGACCTCTCATATGATCTTGCTTGCCAAAGAGACTTTCCAAGGTGATCCAGATCGTGTTTGGAGTCTTGTATGTGGCAACATGAAACCATAAATCAGTTGAGATCAATTCAAGAATAATTCATGTGGCCTCATCCTTTCAGTTCTCCCATCTGGTCTTCTCAATTGTTGATGTAAGTTATGTTTTTGTCCCGATCGTCAAATTGTGCAGTCCTCTCCTTCTAAGTTGGAATTCATCCTTGGGATTTCAATCAAAATAATTGTATGGTGTGGGGATTACCACCAAGTTTGAATTTAGAATAGGTTTTGTATCCATCTCTCCCAGTGTGTATTAGAACCCCTAAAATTTACTCTCAATCTGCAAGTGAAAAACTAAGAAATCATTGTAGAAACGGCACATCAGATGGAAAACGTGTATCAATTTCCGGAGGTGATCTTTCGGCTTCCTTTCGGAGAAAACCGTGAGGAATTTCACAAAATGGTTGAAAACCCACTTGCACAATGGGTCAATTTACTTCCCACATTGGTCGTTACCTCGAAAAGTTAACATTTTGGGAAACATCACTAGAGAAAGGTACGATCACAGATTCATATCGGTTTCAAGAGGCGATCTTCCGGCTTCCTTTCTGAGAAAACAGTGAGGAATTTCTCCAAACAGTTGAATACCCACTTGTGGAATGGGTCGATTTACTTATTTCATGGTTAATTTCCTCAGAAAGATAATATTTTGGGAGAAATCACTGCAGAAAGGTACGACCATGGATTTTGCTCGATGAAACTATGATTTTCCTTATTCTTTGGCTTGTCTGGCTTGCTCCAAGCATCATAACTTTAATACCATGTCAATGTTTCATCTAAACATGTACAGGATACTATCTAAAGAAATTACAAACAAATATTATCAAGAAAGGATGAGAGATTCAATATGGAAGAATGAGAAAATATATTCACACTACTCCAATGAGTTGATCAATGAATGAATGATTGATCCATATGATGATCAATATGATACAATGAATGAGTGGAATACACTCATATATAGAGCATAACATTCCATAATTAAGAAAATCAATCAAGCAGTTAGATTTCCTTAGGAATGCATGCATGCATAACAGTGATTGTCTAAATAGAAAGTCTAAAATAGAACTAGTTAGTTAACTCCCAATGAACTAGTGTGTTGAAAATAGAAATTTCTCCAACACAAAACATAAGCACCCTTCCATGGTTATTGACAGAGAAACAAAGAAAGGATGTAAAAGAGGTTATTGAAAAAATTAAATTTCCCACTAGATTTTCTTCAAACATAAAGAATATCCTAACAAAGAAAGGTGAATTAGGTGGGGTAAAAACTCATGATTAGCATACCTTGACTAAGGTAATTATTTTGGTGTATATATTTCTATATTGGTGAAACATATTGTTTGTGTTTTTTTTTTCTACTAATTTGGGAATAAATAATGATTCATTTTTTATGTTACAGTATGTTCTACCTATATCTCTCCTAGACAACTTTGACAACAATGTCAAACAAGTTATATATGATCTTGGAAAATACATGAGGTAAGTGGTGATTTATATGCAAAGTGTAATTTGGTCAACTCGTTGTACAACTTATATTTGACTGCATGTGTTTTACTTGTAATCTAGTACTATATACTTTTTTTTGAAACAAGTGATTTGTTTGCATTTTTTGAAGATGGTTGTCATCTAAAGAAATATATGAAGAAGATATAAAGTATTGGAGATTACAAATTCCTTGTCAAATGTGTGAAATGAAAAAGTATCTACCTCTAACATTTTTCAATGCACAAGAACACTACCTCGTACACCAAGTTGATGAGATTGAAAAGTGTGGACCTGTACACACAAGGTCAATGTGGATGGTTGAGAGGCACTTGAAATCATTGAAGGTTTTGGTTAGAAAAAGGGAATATCATGAGGGTTCTATAGTAGAGGGATATATGGTATATCAAACCATGGTTTATATTACTCAATATCTTCCTAATATAGATTCAAGTATTAATGTGGATCACATTTGGGATGTAAACTACATCAACAAATTTGAAGGGGATCACCTATTGGGGAAAGGTAGAATGAGGAAAGTGACATGTAAGTATATGGTGGGGATTTATAATACATTTAATTTTTTGGTTTTATGTATATCGTACTTATTTAATTTTTATTCTTCCTACATAATCCATTATTATGAAGGTATACCATGGTAAGGTATTATATGTGAATTGGTTTATTTAAATACAGCTGGTCGAGAGTGGGATGCAATATATTTATACATTGCAAACAATCTTTATTGGATGAAGGTATGGATTGAACGATGTATACAATATAATAATGGTAGGTTATCATGGTATGGTGTGGCTACATTGGTCAAATAAGTTCAATGTAAAGTAGATACCAATCTTACACAGAGCGAAATTGATTTAGCATGTGGTTTAAAAGATAAACAAGAAAGCATATTCACCCATACTATTTAGTTTTTTTGAATACTATATTGATGTATGTGGCGTGTTTTTTTTCTTATAAATTTGCATAATTTCCAAATATAAATATGTTTATCAATTGACAATGTAGTTTTTAAGTGTCTTACATATTTCAGTGGAAACACCACAATGCTATGTGGTGCAATGGCCGCAAATTTTGCATCAAAAAGTTGGATGAAAAGATGAAAACTTATGATAGTGGCATAACTACAGTATTTCAAGTTACTAATGTTTCCTCTAGAAGTTTCATACATCCAGAAGTCTTTGAAAATCAATACTATGGTTTTTTGGATGATATACTTGAGTGTGACTTTAAATCCTTCAAATTAGTTATGTTCGATGTCAAATGGTACAAGATACGAATGAATGAACGTTATCCTAATAGAAATGTTAATCAACATACTAATGGATTTACCATGGTTAATACAAGGAATTTTGAACTAGGATTAGATCCCTATGTTCTTCCAAGTCAATGCGAACATGTATTTTACTCAAAGGTTCCAGATAGAGGGGGTTGTTCATGTGTTGTTAGATATGATCCAAGATGAATATCGGTAATGTATAATGTAGTGGAAGAAGATGATGTATAGGAGCAGCTAGTTCTGTTGGATTACTGAGAGGCGGGGTGAATTGGTAATAGAGAAATTTAATCATTTTTAACCATATAATGCAAGTGTTATATCAATGTAGAATTATCATCCAATATTTGCAGAGTAAATAAACAATTAAAAAATGATCGATCATACACATACATAGTACACCAGTGTTTTTACATAGAAACCTAAAGAGGAAGAAAACCAAGGAATGTTTTTTCTTATATGTCTTGAAGAATTACATTCATTAGAAGCACCAAAACCCTTTGTTTTCCAACTGCAACTAGAAGGAGGCTCCAAAGCCCTAGTTTCTCAGGCTACAACCTGAGGGAATCTCCAACTCCCCAATTATTTGGCTACAACCCCCTATGTTCTCTGTCTACAATCGGAAGGTGGCTACAACCACCTGTCCTTGCCTCATCCAACCTCCCTGACATAGAAGTAAAATGATGGAACCACTGTCACACTATCACTGTGAGATATACCATTGTACAATTGTACCAACCTGTACCATTGACCTATAGCCAACCTGTACAATTTACATGCAATCAATATGTACCTGAACTGAACATGTATCAACCAAATACAACAAATAAGTGACCTCTATTTATGCAGCACGCGTATGTATGCACCCTATTTGTTATGCAGCCCGCGTATGTACGCAACCTATATATTATGCAGCCTGTGTATGCCTTAAGAAAACTAGGGTTTCTTTCTTTTGAAAACTTCTGATCCTCTACAACTTCTTTCACATAGATCTGTAACCTATCATTGTATCCAGACTATAATTGTACCATGTGCATGCATCCTCATACATAACCTTCATCCGAAGCATCTATATCTCTCTCTAGTCATGTACCATATAAGTGTGTGTAATCATGAACAAGTATAATAACCCTCACATGATCTAGATATCAAACCCTTTTTGATATTCAACCTCTCAATACATCAACCACTTCACAAATACAAGCTCTCAACCATGTACCACAAAAACCCTTAGCCATATGTCAAGAAATACAAGATGTGCCTCAACTCTAATAAGAAGTATCAATGAAAAATATACCAACACTATATTTCTGTAGATCTGAATTATACAGAAGATCCCATGCAGCCACTAGTCTCTCTAGAGAGAATCCTCAAATCTCCATAACCATCTCTCATGCATACATCAAAATCCAACTATTCATAGAAATAAGACATACCTTTTGAACCAATGGATAGATATGATGTATCTGAGCACTGTATACCTTCTTGGGAGTTTGATCTCAGAATCTAGAACCTCTACATCTTTATCTTCTCAAGTTTCCATGGCTTTACCCACATGTACACACCCTAATTCACTGTCAGCTCGTGTATGTACGCACCCTAATACACTATCACCCCATGTATGTACGCACCCTAATACACTATAAGCCTGCATACACCTCAAAAATTAGGTTTTTTTAGTATTCGTTGTAATTCTGAAACTTTCGTCGTCAACCCTTCGTACTACCTTAGACTTTTGCAACTTCAAATGTATCATTGAGTACTTGCAATAGGCCTTACACAACAAAAGATATTCAATGTGTTCAAGTGTGATTAAATGAGAGAGCCTTGCCTCGTATTTATACTTTCATGTAGCATCCCACTTTCCTTATTTTAGGGAGTTCTCCATTAACTTATTATTTAAATAATTTATTTTGCAAACACTTTGACTTTTTGTGGCTTCTAGATGACTCATTAGGGTTCTCCAAATTCACATGGCCATAAATCTCTAACCATGAAGAGTTATGTGATGTTCAACATACCACCGGAAATAGCATGACATCTACTATCCATCTAGAATAGTCTTACATGTAAATATATCAAAAATCATACCATTATCCATAAAACAAACTTGGGTCCATTACCCAAACCTTTGTGCTATCGTAATTCGCTACCAGACTTTCTTCAAGGGTTGAAACCAATGACAACCAACCCAATTAATCAACAATCTCCCCCTTTGGCATTGATGGAAACACTCTAATGCAATACTGAAGTCATGTCATGCAATACTAAAGTCATATCACTCATGCTCCCCATGTGACCATCACTCCCCCTGTAACCATGCCTCTGTGCTCTGCAACTGATAAATCTCTCTCCCTTTATCATCAATGGAAAATGTATCTTTCCATTCGAGTCTGCTTCCCCTAACTAAATTGTCCTTGGGGATACTCCCCCTGACTGAAATCTTCCTAAAACTGATCTTCTGACCTTAATTGTCCTCTTTATGGTGCTTCCTCATGTAAATATAAGACATATAAGATAATCATTCAAAATAATTCATTTTGTAGTAGAAATTACTCTGAGTCTCTGGCGAAGATACTCAAAGGATTCCATTGGAAGTGGTTTTGTAAAGATGCCTGCCACTTGTTCTTTTGTGCCCACATATTCAACTTTGATGTTCTTCTCTACAACCTGTTCCCATAGAAAGTGATACTTTATTGGAATGTTCTTCCTCTTGGAGTGCATCACCGGGTTCTTTGAGATACTGATGGAACTTGTATTATCACAATAGATTGGAATGGGCTCATCATACTCAACCTGTATAACTTTCAAATTTTGTTTCATCCATAGAACCTATGTACAACATGTTGTTGTTGCAATATACTTTGCCTCGACTGTAGATAAGGATATTGATTATTGTTTATTTCTTAGCCATGATACTAAACACTCACCCAAATAGAACATTGCTCCACTGGTGCTTTGTTGGTCATCAATGCAACCTGCCCAATCTGCATCTTTGTAGTCAATAAGTGATAGATCCTTTCCTTTTGGATACCATAATACAAACTCTTATGTTCCTTTGAGATATCTAAAAATCCTCTTCACTTCTAATACATGTAATTCCTTTGGTGCTACTTGAAATCATGCCACATGTCCAACTGTTTGCATTACATCTGGTCTAGATGATGTCACATATAGTAAGTTGTCAATCATCGACATGTATTGCCTCTGGTCTGTAGACTTTGAATCATCATCGTTTCTCAACTTGCAACTGGTTTTCATAGGAGTGGTAAATGGTTTGCAATCTTCCATTCTGAACCTCTTTAGCATTTATCTTATATACTTAGTCTGAGAAATAAAAATTCCTTGGTTGCTTTGACGTATCTGAAGACCCAGAAAGAAAGATAGTTCTCCTAGTAATGACATTTCAAATTCATTCTACATATCCTTTGAAAAATTTTGGTTGAACATGTCATCATTGCTTGCAAAAATAATACCATCAACATAAACTTCAATTAATAAAATACTATCTTGAGTTACCTTGATGTAGAGTTTGTTGTCTGCACTTCATTTTCTAAACCCTGCCTGTTGTAGATATTTATCCAGTCTAGAGTACCATGCTCTAAGATCTTATTTTAGACCATACAAGGCCTTCATCAATTTACACACATAATTTGCATTCTCTGACAACTGAAATCCTTCTAGTTGTTCAATGCAGACTTATTCTTCAAGTTCCTCGTTCAGAATAGTTGATTTTAGGTCCATCTGATACACTATAATATTCTTGGAGCATGCATAATCTAGGAGCAATCAGATTGTTTCCATTCTGGCAACTGGAGAAAATGTCTCTTCAAAGTCGATTCCTTCAACCTGTGTGTATCCTTTACATACCAATCTAGCTTTGTTCCTTATAACCTGTCCATCTTCATTCAATTTATTTTTGAATACCCACTCTGTGCCAATAACATTATTATTCTTTGGTCTTGGAACCAATTCCCAAGTGTCATTCTTCTCTATTTGATCCAATTCTCCATACATGGCCTTATTCCAAAATTCATCCTTGTTGGCCTCATCAAAACTATTTGGTTCAATTGTAGATGAGAGTGCTAGGTGTGTTTGTTCTGGTGAACGGATTCTTCTTCTAGTCTCAACTCCTGCGTCTTTGTTTCCGATAATCTGATCTGAAGGATGATTTTTTTGTACTCGTTTGCTAGGTGTCTTTGGAGGCACTTGTTGAACTTTCTCTCCTACTTCTGTCTGATCCTCTTCATCTTCCCCTTCTACTTCTTCTTCATCTTCTTCTTCTTCCTCGTAAAGTTGTTCCATTGATTCATTTTCTTCTTACTTTAATTATTGTCCACCTGTTTCATCAATTGTTACATTGATGCTTTCCACAACTTTGTTCAACCTCAGATTGTAACACTTGTATGCGCTTCTTGCACTTGAGTAACCAATAAGTACTCCTTTGTCCACATGAGAGTCAAACTTTCCCATTCTGCCATCTTCTCTTTTGATGTAGCATTTGCTTCCAAATACTCTGAAGTGATTCACATTTGTTGGTCTTCCTTTCCATAGCTCGTAGGGATTTTTTTCAGTGGTTTTTCTGAGCATTACTTTGTTTTCAATGTGAACCGATGTATGCACTGCATGTGTCCAAAAGATATCTGTCAATTTGGAATCCATTAACATTGTTCGAGCCATTTCCTATAATGTCATGTTCTTTCTTTCAACAACTCCATTCTTTTGAGGTGTCCTAGAAACAGAGACTTGCATTTTTATTCCATGTTTGTTGCAGTAGTCCATAAATTCCTTTGAAGTGAACTCTCCTCCATTATCAGATCTCAAACATTTGATTTTTGAATCCATTTCATTTTCAACCATTTCCTTGTAGACATTGAAGTTTTCAAAATCTTCTAACTTATTCTTGAGAAAGCAAACTACAATCATTATTGTATAATCATCAACTAATAACATAAATTATTTCTCGTGTTTTAAACCATTTTTTGTAGTTGGTCCAACTAGATCAGCATGCACAATTTCTAGTGGTCTTGTCATTGAATATTCTTTTGATTTAAACATGGTCTTTGTTTGATTTCCTTGTTGACAATGCTTGCATAAAGTGTTGGTTGGTTTCGTAATCTGGGGAATTTCTCTAACTGCTTCATTTTTCTTGACTTTGACAAGGTTATAAAAGTGTATGTGACCCATTCTTTTATTCCATATCTAAATTTCATCTTCCTTTCCTAGAAAACACTTTTAATTTCCAATTTCATTTAGTACATATATGTTGCTTGAAGTTCTTGCAATTGTTGCAATCAATTTTCCTGAACCTCCTTTTCTTATCTCGCACTTTTGTGAATCGAAAGTAACTTTATGGCCTTGGTCACACATTTGAATCACACTTAGAAGATTATGTTTCATATATTCTACTAGTAAAACATTTTATGCCTTGGTATTCTTGTTTCCAATTCTGACTGTGCATTTTCCAATGATTTTAGTCGAATCATCATTTTTAAGGAGATCGGTCCATCTCTTTCCTTTATTAATGTAACAAACTTGTCTTTATCACTTGTCATGTGTTTTGAACAACCTTGTCAACATACCAACCACGTTTCTTATGCTTAGCTTGTAGAGCGAGTGTGCATTCTTCATTGCTATATTGATTATGCTTTCTTATCTGTGTTCTCTTCTGAGGTTCATGTATGTGATTGTTGTTGTTTCGTTGTGGTTCTCTAGGAGGAAAATGTCATTCTGCAATCTTTGGCCATGTGTCCAAAGTTGTTACACTTGCATCATTCCACTTCAGTGCTCAATGATTCAAACATGTTGTAACGTCTTCTCTATGTTTCACTGGGCCTTCTTGGATAACCCTCTTGTGTATGACTTTCAAGTTTGTTTATGTTCCTGTTGTTAGCTCTTCAATTCATAGCTTTATGTCCAAAATTATTACTTACATAACATAAACCAAAAAATATAGTTTGATACCTGGAAGTTGAATATTTTCTGAAATGAGTTTCTCTTATGAATCCTTCTTCTTCATAAGGCCTATCTATCGGTCATTGATTTTAAAATCTGAATCTTCTCGGTGGAGGAGTGTCTATGTAATATTGTTTTTGGGTCTTCATATCCCCTTTGATTGTTTTTGCATATCTTTTTGGATATGTTTCTTCTTATTTTGTTTTGGAGCTTGATCTCTTTTATATCTAATTGTATCCAAGTCCGGACTTGTCATGATGAGGATTTTGACTGCTAATAATGTCATCCAAAACTTTTGAGTTGTTCTGCATATTTTTTCTTTGAAAATCCTTTCTTAATGTGAGAATCTATGCTTCCAAATTTCCAATGGTTTTGTCTCTTTCTTCTAGTTCTTCTTTGAGTGCCTCTTCAATTCTTTTATCTTCTTCTATTTGAACCTTCAAATTTGTGATCATTTTTTCTAGTTCCTGAGTTTCTTCTTTCTTGTCTAGTTTCGTTTGTAGATTCTTGTTTTTCTTCTTTTCTCTTCTTATAACTTCTATGTCACACAACAATTCTTCTCGGTAGTCAACTTCTGCCTCTTCATATTCTTCTTCGGCCTCTTCATATTCTTCTTCGGTGTCTTCTTTGTCAGAGTCTTCTTTGGTGCATAAGATTTTCTTGAAAACTTTCTTTGTGGTTCTTTTTCCTTTATATGTTTGTTTGTTATTTGATTATTCTTCATTATTCCTCTTGTTTTTCTTATGAGGACATTTGTTAGCAAAATGACCAATACCATAACAATTAAAACAAATCAAATGAAATTTACCTCTATATCTGTCATTAGTTTCCTTGTTCAATCTTCTGATGAAGTTTGCCACTTCTGAGATGTCACTATTGCTGCTATGTTATTTTTCCTTTTCCTTTCCCTTTTTATTTGACCTATTGGATATTTTGAAAGCTGCTTCTTATATATCTGGATTTTCCTGTTCAGTTATCATTTCATATGCTGTGAAGATTCCATGTAGTTTTTCCATGCTTATTGAGTCTAGATCTTCTCTTTCTTCTAGTGTTGATATCTTAGGCTCAAATCTCATAGGAAGATATATTAGTACCTTTTGAACAATTACAGATTCTTTGATTTCTTCTTCAAATCCTATGATTTCATTTATTGTTTCATCGACTCGTAAGAAATAAGCTTCAATATTCTCATCTTCATTCATCTTTAGTTGTTTGAACTAACCTCTGTAAGTTTGAAGCTTTTCTACTTTGACTTTTGAATCTCCTTCATAAATATTTTAAAGTTTGTCCCAAATCTCTTTAGTAGATCTACAATGTATAACTTTGGCGAATACTGATTCACAAAGACCATTCAAAAGTGCATTTGTGGCTTTGGAATTATTTTGACTGAATTTTATTGCTCTTTCATTTGTTGGCAGAATTGTTGGTTCTTTGTATCCATCTACCACTGATTTCCAAATTTCAAATTCCTATGCATGTATATATGTTTTCATCCTTCTACTCCAAAATGCATACTTATGTCCATCAAACTGTGGTATTCCATTTTTATACATGGTGTTTCTCTCCATGATCTACCTTTCAGTGGTTAAACTAATTTTTGAAGGAACTTGCTTCGATACTAATTGTTGGATTACTGAGAGGGGGGGTGAATCAGTAATAGAGAAATTTAATCATTTTAACCATATAATGAAAGTGTTATATCAATGTAGCGTTATCATCCAATATTTGCAGAGTAAATAAACAATAAACAAATGAGCAATCATACGCATACACAGTACATCAATGTTTTTACATGGAAACCCAAAGCGGGAGGAAACCACAGAATGTGTTTTCTTATATGTATTGAAAAATTACATTCATTGGAAGCACCAACTTCCTTTGTTTTCTAGCTGCAACTGGAAGAAGGCTCCAACCCCCTAGTTTCTTAGTCTACAACCTGAGGGAAGTTCCAAATCCCCAATTCTTTGGCTACAACTAGAAGGAGGCTACAACCCCCTATGTTCTCTGGCTACAATCGGAAGGTGGCTACAACCTCCTGTCCTTGCCATGTCCAACTGCCCTGATGTAGAAGTAGAATGATGGAACCATTGTCACACTATCACTATGAGATATACCAATGTACAATTGTACCAACCTGTACCACTAACCTGCAACCAACCTATACAACTTCCATGCAATCAATATGTACATGAACTGAACATGTATCAACCAAATACAACATATACACGACATGTATTTCTACAGCACGCGTATGTATGTGCCCTATCTGTTATGAAGCCCGCGTATGTACGTGACCTATATTTTATGCAGACTCTGTATGCCTTCTGAAAACTAGGGTTTCTTTCTTCTAGAAATTTTTGATCCTGTACAACTTCTTTCACATAGATCTATAACATGTCACTATATCCAGACTGTAATTGTACCCTGTGCATGCATCCTCATACATAACCTTCATTCGAAGCATTTATATCTCTCTCTAGTCATGTTCCATATAAGTGTGTGTAATCATGAACAAGTATAATAACCCTCACATTATCTAGACATCAAACCCTTTCTGATATTCAGCCTATCAATACATCAACCACTTCAAAAATACAAGCTCTCAACCATGTAGAAAAAAAACCCTTATCCATATGCCAAGAAATACAAGATGTGCCTCAACTATAACAAGAAGTATCAATGAAAAATATACCAGCACTGTATTTCTATAGATTTGACTTAGACAGAAGATCCCATGCAACCACTAATCTCTCTAGGGAGAATCCTCAAGTCTCCATAACCATTTCTCATGCATACATCAAAATCCAACCATTCATAGAAATAATACATACATTTTGAACGAATGGATAGATCTGATGTATCTAAGCATTGTAGACCTTCTTGGGAGCTTGATCTCAGAATCTAGAACCTCTGCATCTTCATCTTCTCAAGTTTCCATGGATTTACCCACATGTTCTCACCCTAATGCATTGCCAGCCTGCGTATGTATGCACTCTAATACAATGTCAACCCGCGTATGTACGCACCCTAATACACTATCATCCCGCGTATGCCTCAGAAATTAGGGTTTTTTAGTATTCTTTGTAATTCTGAAACTTTCGTCATCAACCCTTTGTACTACCTCAGACTTTTGCAACTTCAAATGTATCAATGAGTACTTGCAATAGGCCTTACACAACAAAAGATATTCTATGTGTTGAAGTGTGATTAAATGAGAGAGCCTTGTCTCTTATTTATACTTTCATGTAGCATCGCACTTTCCTTATTTTAGGGAGTACTCCATTAACTTTATTATTTAAATAATTTATTTTGCAAACACTTTGACTTTTGGGGCTTCTAGATGACTCATGAGGATTCTCCAACTTCACGTGGCCATAACACTCTAACCGTGAGGAGTTGAGTTGTATGAAGAAGAAGATTAATGATATTGAAATGTTGAAATGCAGGAGTTGTATTGTATTTATATGTTTCAGTTGATTTGTTCTATTTCATTTACCTTAATTTTTTTTTCTTAGTTTCTATGCTTGATTCTTACTAGGTTGCTTTCAAATAATGTATAGTAGATAAATTAGGTATTGGGGAATTGAGAGTGATGTGAGGGGGGGGAGGGGCCATATGAGCTTCCATATCCACGTTGTTGGCCTTGTTCAGTAGAGGATATATTATTCTTGAAACCAAGAGAAACTCATTCAAGTTTATACCATCATATCCAATTTTAAATTTGGTTCGTATAAAAATTTAGAAGGTTGTCCATTAATTACCACTTAGTGGAAATTATTCTTTAATTTGACCCCACGCAGAGTGACTTTTGAATGGGGCCAACGTTGAAATTTTTTCAGTTTGTGCTTGTATGCACTGAAATTTGACATGGTTATAGTAGATGCATC